>APFE030592873.1:0-35699 GCA_000404065.3 Pinus taeda | reverse complement strand
AACTAATTCTACAGGTTACAATAATCACTGACAGCTGTAAAATAAACTAATTAAAATGAATTAACAGAGATTCTAAATACCTGTAGCTGACTCTGACAAAAGAAAATAAAATTAACTTAAAAGTAATTGACAGCCTTACTGTCCCTGGTCAATTTGCTTAGTCTCCTTAGTCTTTTTCTGAAACCTCATGTGTCCCGTTTCGGTCTCCACCCTGTCATCCAGATGCTCCTGCATCAGGCTGCCGGGGTAAAAGAGAGTTCTCATGGCTCCGTTCCATGAGTTCCTCCACCGAATAACCTGCCCTTTGAATCTGTGCTTCGTCGAGCCAGGAACTGTCCTCTAGGGGACGGTCCTTCCACTTGACAAGGTAGCGCAGATACTCCTTCCTACGCGTCCGTTTAGCTACCTGTGTGTTGATAATCCCTTCAATTTCGTGAGTCTTAACCGACGGTAACTGTTTCTTCCAAAGACTGCTCTCGAACTGGGTGTCCCGTTGTGGTTGTACCATGTTTTCGTCTGTTGCCTGGGCATGATACGGAAACAGATCTGCCACGTTGAATATGGGCGATATGCCTATATCAGGTGGCAATTGAATCTCGTACGCATTCGCTGAAAATTTGCGAAGGATTTTGCATGGGCCGATTTTTTGAACTTTAGTTTGTTATAAGTTCCCTTAGGAAACCTTTCCCGACGCAAATGCGCAAGCACTTCGTCTCCAACTTCGAAATGTACCTCACGCCGCTTGACATCTGCATGCTGTTTATATTTCTGCGTGCTGTCCTGCAATTTCATCTTGACTTTGTCATGCAGTTCGCTCATTGCCTCGGCAAAATCTTCCCCGTCTGCGCTCCTCCTTTCCAGCTGTCCTAAATCTCGCAATTCGTGTACTCCCCGCGGATGCATACCATACAATATCTGGAATGGGCTTAGTCCAGTACTCCGGTTAGGCGAATCGTTGTAAGCGAATTCGGCCTGGGCTAGAGCTCGATCCCATAATCGCGAGTTTTCTCCGGTCAGACTTCTCAATAAATTTCCTAACCTCCTGTTAACTACTTCGGTCTGTCCGTCAGTCTGCGGATGATACGCGGAGCTGAAGTTTAACTGTGTGCCCAGCTTTTTCCACAGGGTGCGCCAGAAATGCCCCGTAAATTTCACATCCCTGTCTGAAACTATAGTCCTTGGTAAGCCATGTAATCGAACTACTTCTGTGAAGAAGAGGTGTGCCACATAAGTGGCGTCGCTAGTCTTTCGGCACGGAATGAAATGAGCCATTTTGGAAAATCTATCAACCACCACCATCACTGAATCATACCCCCGCTGGGTTCTAGGCAATCCTAGGACGAAGTCAATACTGACTGAATCCCAAGGCCTGTTTGGAACTGGTAGGGGTGTATATAACCCAGCATTCTGGCTGTGCCCTTTCGCCAGTTGACAGATCTTACATCTGGTTACATACCTCTGTACGTCTCGACTCATCTTCGGCCAGTAGTAGAAGTGTCCTAGCTGTTCCAACGTTTTATCAATGCCAAAATGTCCTGCTAAACCCCCGCTATGCTTCTCTTTCACTAAATTTTCCCTCATCGAACAATCTGGAATACATAGCTGTCCTCCACGAAACAACAACCCGTCCTGTAAATTAAAATCTAACCATGGGCTTGTATTTCGTAAAACAGGATTCTGGCATGCCTCAAAGGCTTCTTTGAAATCTGCGTCCATCTGGTACAAGTCCTTCAAATATTCAAACCCCATTACTTGTATGCCGCTTTCCTGTAAGAGTAAAACTCTTCTGCTCAAAGCATCCGCCACTTTGTTGGCAGTTCCGCTTATATGCTTCAGCACGAAAGTAAAACTTTGTAGGTACTCCACCCACTTGGCGTGCTTGTGGTTCAATTTGTGTTGCTGCGTTATATACTGTAACGCAGAATTGTCTGAGAACAAGACAAACTCACTGCCGAGTAAGTAGTGCCTCCAGTGCTTCAAGGCTTGAACCACTGCATAGAATTCTTTATCGTAGGACGAGTACTTCTGCCGGCTTTCGTTTAGTTTCTCACTAAAGAATGCCACAGGTCTGTCCTCTTGACTGAGTACAGCACCTATAGCTGTCCCGCTTGCATCACATCGAACCTGAAAAGGTTTGCTGAAGTCGGGCAGCCTCAAGATTGGCCTCTCTGTTATCTTTCGTTTCAGAAGTTGGAAACTGTCTTCTGCTGCTTTTGTCCAGCAAAAAGGTTGACTAGCCTTTTTGATGGTTTCTAACATCGGCGCGCAGATTTCACTAAAATTCTTAATAAATTTCCGATAAAAACTTGCTAAACCGTGAAAACTACGTACCTCGAATAAACTCTTTGGTGACGGCCAACTCATGATTGCTGTAATCTTCTCTGGGTCCATTTTCAATTCATTTTCTGCCACTACAAATCCCAGATATATTAACTCCTTCTGTAGGAAAGTGCATTTCTTCAAATTCACCAGCAGTTTGTTCTGCTGCAGCTTCTCGAATACTTTTCGAATGTGCTGAAGATGTTCCCTTTTTGTCCTGCTAAAGATTAGGATGTCATCCAGATAGACTATCACGAATTTTCCAATAAATTCCTTTAACATTTCGTTCATCAGTCTCATAAATGTACTTGGAGCGTTACTCAATCCAAACGGCATAACTAGCCATTCGTACAGCCCTTCATTGGTCTTGAAGGCTGTCTTCCATTCGTCGCCTTCTCTAATCCTGATCTGATGATACCCACTCTTCAGATCGATCTTTGTAAAATATGCTGCTCCACTAAGGCAATCCATCATGTCATCCATCCTAGGCAAGGGAAACCTGTAGCGTATGGTGATCTTGTTTATAGCTCGCGAATCTGTACACATTCGCCATTCGCCACCCTTCTTAGGTGCAAGGACTGTGGGTACGGCACAGGGACTTAAGCTTTCTCTGATCAGCCCTTTGTCCAATAATTCCTGAACTTGTTTGCGTACCTCCTCATTGTCCTTTGGACTCATTCTGTACGCTGCCTTATTTGGTAAACTCGCTCCTGGTATAAAATCGATATGATGGCTGATGCTTCTTTTTGGAGGTAACTTATCAGGTAACTCCTCCGCTGCAATATCATGAAATTCTCCTAACAACTCCTGTATTTCCTTAGGTAATTCAATCCTTTCTGAGCTCAGCAATACTGGCTTCATCCTTCTTACAACTGCAACATTTACTTCAGTTTCATCCATCTGTTTGATGAATTGTTTTCCTCCCAATAACAACGCCTTTGTCCCACTGGATTCTGCTGCATCCTCTTCTTTGATGGGCACTAATGTATGCTTAACCCCATCCTTTGTAAACTTGTAACAATTCGTCTTTCCGTCATGTGTCACCCTTCGGTCATACTGCCAAGGTCTCCCAAGCAGTATATGGCATACGTCCATGGGCATTACATCGCAGACCACTGTATCGTGGTACTTGCCAATGCGAAACTCCACCTCGCACTGCTCATCAACCAACAATTGGTGGCCTTTCTGTAGCCACGACACCTTGTAAGGTGTGGGGTGTTTTAGTCGCTTTAACCCCAACTTGTCCACCATCTCAGTGGCAACTAAGTTATCTGTACTCCCACTGTCGATTATTACTTTGCAGCACTTCCCGTGAGATTTACAAACAGTCCGAAACAGTGATTTTCTCTGAGTCGGTTCAGACACTTCTTTGGTTGGTTTCAGCAGAACTTTATTCAGGAGTAATGCCTCTCCTGTTTCTGCTACATCCTCCACTTCTCGTGGCTGTGTGTCTGCCTCTTCTGGTTGAACCATATAGGTTCCTCTCTGACCTGTCTGCTCTACTTCTGGGCATTCAAAGGATCGATGTCCCCACTTTTGACATCTGTAGCACTGGAAACCAGTTCCTCTTCCGCGGCCATTCCCTCTTCCACGCTGGTATGACCGACCTCCTCTAGTGCTGTCTCCCTTGTCAGCGGTCCCTGAAGTTCTCGAGCTACTGCCTTCTTCATTATTTGCATTACTCTTTCCTCGTCCATAGGACTGTCCTCGTCCTCTACCACCTCCTTTTCCCCTCCTGTTATTTTGCTTCCTGTTAATCTTCTCCTCAGCTTTTACAGCACTCTGAAAAGCTTCCTCTATATTTCTGGGGGAAAGAATACTAATTTCATCTAGGATCTCCATCCTTAATCCATTAACGTACCGTGCTGTCTTTTCTGGAGTCTCGTCCGTGTAACCAGCACGTAAATTGACTCGGTAAAACTCTTCAGTGTATTCTTTAACAGTCATGCCTTTTTGTCTCAAACTCTGTACTCTTCGACATAAGTCAACCTGATAATCTTTAGGTAGAAACCTGCCCTTCAGTTTCGCTATCATTCTCTCCCAACTTCGTATGGGTGTCTTATTTAATCTTTTTCTGTCTGCCTGGACATTATCCCACCACAAGAGGGCATGTCCCTTCAACTTAGTAGCGGCGAACTTAACTTTCTTATCCTCCCTAATCTCTTCATTCTCAAAATATTTATCCAGTTCGCTAATCCAGTCTAACAGTATATCAGCAGACAGACTACCATCATAATTCGAAATTTCTGTCTTTGGTTTGCTGCTGGCCAACAGAATTGATCGCAACAGTCTAAGTTCAGGAGCTTCTTCATCTGAAGCCTCCGCAGCAGCTACTGTCTCTTCCTCACTCTCATCTCCCAACTCTGGGTCTCTTCGCCTACCCGCTTCTACTGCCTCCAAGCGAGCTGTGAGAACTCTAATCTGTTCTCTCAATCCTTCATCTCCTCCTCCTCTTCGTACACCTCTGCCACGCCCTCGTCTTGGCGCTTGTACTTCTGCCATCTTCCCTTAACTAACAACTTAATAAGATAAATAAAAAAACTTTGCTCTGATACCAATTGATGAGGCCCGTCCACGTGGCCCTGCCTTGACTCCGCTGCGCCTGGTACCTTTCGGATTTGGTGAACTGATTTGGGTGTTATTGCCAATCGGATATGATTGACCTGCTCATTAATGTTTTGTACTCAGTCGACCTACCCCTCGTACTTGGCCTATCCTCCGTCCGGCACCTGTCCGCCTCGATCTGGGGTAACCCTAATTCTCCGTTATGGTTTATTGTTGTTGCCTTTTCGCGCTTTGGTCATTTGCGCTGGGAACTTCGACGCTCTGCAACTGATTTTTTCTGGTTCGGCTCTGTGTTTGGAAATATTGTCTGTGTGTGTTCGTCTTTGGTGATTTTCTGGTCGGAGGATGTGGTTTTCCACCATAATTCCGCTGGTACCTCTGTTACTTGGTTGCTGTGGTAAGTTTGCTCTCGTTCCGCGTCTCCGTTGCTGGTTTTTATCTCGGCTTTCTCTGTTGAATTACTCCTTGGCTAAACGTACTGGTATGTTGGTGAATACATGGTGTTTGTCGGGTTATTTCACGCCTCGACGTCCTTACTCTGCTCCAGAACGATGCATTCGAAGACCTGTCACATTTCGGTCTCGGCGCTCAACTCTTCCGACCTGTAAGTTATCTCTCCATGCTACAATTTTGTTTTCGTTTATCGGATTTTTTTCTGACCTCTTCGGCTCCTCCGTGGTCAGGTGGGTGCTCTCGATATCATGGAATCCACTCCTCTTCAGGTAAATAATCTCTCGTCTGCAACCCTTGCTCACAAATACATTACTCTATTTCTTGAGTTTGTTTGTTCTGTTGAGACTCGGCACTTAACAGGTCACGGTTTTGTTTCCTGGGTTCCCTTCCCAAAACCCTAACTCGCGTGCTTGTGCTGTTGTATGTTGCAGGTGGCGGCACTGTTGTTGTCTGCAATAATCGTGGCCTCGACTTCCGGGTAGTTCTGAGTCTTTTCCGCTTGTCGTTTGTCTTGTTGTTCCGTTTGCCTGTAGGTAGATATATTATCGGTCTAGTTGGAAAAGGAAAAGGGTTTCCTCTGTTCTTTTTGGCCTTACACGGCACTGTCTGCTTGCGATAGGTTGTAGTAGGCTCGGTTTTCTGTAGGTCTGTTACTGGTCTTCAATATGATGTATGGACTCGTTGTAAGTTTTGTGGTCACGCTTGTTTTAAGAGCAAAGGGGTCTCGGCCCTAGTCATATGGATGACTGTAACTTAATTTATTTGATTCAGACCGATATGAATATATATATAAATGCAACTGTTAATATTCGAATTTGGTTTCAAATACTTGTTTTGGTTCTGTGCCTTACCCGGACTGATACGTTCGTTCCTTGTCTGGTTACTTGCTGTAGTTTGCCTGCGTCTTATTCCATGATCCGTTAGCTGTCTTTGTTGCTTGTATGTGGTCGCTATATGCGCGGTGACTGGGAGCTATTCCTTAAACTTGTTTGCCTGCATATTTACTTACCTGTGCAATTTTGTTTACATACATTCGACTATAGATTACAGTCGTTCGATACTGTTATTTAATCACAGTAAAGTACAGAAAAAATGTTTAAATACTCAGAAGTAAAGATTTACATAGGATTATGAATTTACTCTGTCATACATAATAATTTCTAGAAGAGGAAAATTTGATATTCAGAGGAATGAAGTTCTTTTCTGTCCAAAAAATAATGACAATACTTTTCTCTGTTTATTTTCTTCGCTCCTGAACTGAACCCCTAGTTCCGATTGTTTTTCGTCTTTTGTTTCCTTCGAGGATTCGGTTGGTGACCGGTTCTCAACCATTTACAAAACAGTTCAATAACCGAAATCATTCAGTTTTTGTTTGTACTTGACTCCTAACTATTCTAATACTGGTCCCACAAAAGTGTCTGTGGACTTTAGGTAAAATAAACTAATTCTACAGGTTACAATAATCACTGACAGCTGTAAAATAAACTAATTAAAATGAATTAACAGAGATTCTAAATACCTGTAGCTGACTCTGACAAAAGAAAATAAAATTAACTTAAAAGTAATTGACAGCCTTGCTGTCCCTGGTCAATTTGCTTAGTCTCCTTAGTCTTTTTCTGAAACCTCATGTGTCCCGTTTCGGTCTCCACCCTGTCGTCCAGATGCTCCTGCATCAGAATGCTTCAACTTGAAACACAAACATGAAGTTGCATCACCAAATGCATAATGTAGTCAATGTTGATGTCTTATCCTCCTATTTGATGGTCATCTTCCAACCACTTACCAAGCAAGTGTTGTCACTTGTTAGTGAAAGGAATCCAATACTTAGTACGGTGATTATTTTAAACCAACATAGATCCATCTAACTCTGGCTCTACCAAGGGTTGAGAGAGATCAAATATCTCATGATGCAAAACTTGAGGAAATGTTTGCACCTCGAGAGATTTGACTCCTCTCAGCTATTGGTAGATGTAGAGTTAAATGGAGCAAAATACAAAAAAAATATTTCAATAATAAGAAAAAAATATTATTGATATCATTTCTCTCTTTACACACACACACACGCCCAAAATTTATGGATATGGTTGCAATATTCATACATAAGGTTTAGATATTTCTACATTAATCTTGTGTTCTTAAGCTTTGCAAGAAAACCATCCAAAATTAAAATCCTTAAAAGCAACTCATAATGACGTAAATAACATATACCTACCAAGAGTTACCTCCCACCATTATTTATGTTTTCCTCAACACTTATGTAGGAGTAAAACTGTATATGTGTAGTTTTACTAATGGTTACTACCCACTAAAATTTATGCAAGTCCTTAGCCTATAAGATTTGATTTGACAATTGACTATTATTAATTCCAACTTAGATTACTTTTTTTTATGCATTTTCACATAACATAATTTGAGTGACATGCACTAAGATACCATGCAACACTTTTTATGTCGATAAGCGTTCCTCTACGGTGTTAGGTGGCAAGAGCTAACGAGCATTCTATAGGGCATTAAATGCCCGCTTCGCTGCATGCTCCATAACGCTATAACACACCTGCCATTATTTTTTATTTCTCTACTCACCACGCTGGTGTGTGTTACCGCGTTATAGAGCATGCAGCTAAGCGGGCATTTAATACCCTATAGTATGCTCGTTAGCTTTTGACGTGTTAGCTTTTGACGTGTTAGGTTGGGCAAATTCAACCAATCACACAAGATTATTTTTGTACTCTTCCGAATAGAACACTTATATGTGGATTCAAATTCGGCAGATTCAACCAATCACACAAGATTATTTTTGTCCTCTTCCGAATAGAAAACTTATATGTGGATTCAAATTCCCGGGCACGCGCGAGTGGAAAACCTTGACCACTAGCTATACTCGACAATACCAGTTTGGGCGAGTTTCACGACTCGGATTCTCCCTGACAGAGCTCCATCACGGACTCGAACCACCTCCGACCATTACGATCTCATCGTGGGCAGGGTCATCAATCGCTACGACATTGAGGGCAACAACCACCTCTCCGGCCTCTTCTCTGATACTTGCACTGCCTACGAGCTCATCTTGGCTGATGGGTCTTTCGTCAGGGCCAGAGCTGACAACGAGTACTCTGAACTCTTCCATGCGGTGCTCGTTCATGCCATTATAAGAGCACAATAGTAGAATTTCGAGAGGTTGAAGAGGCAAAGATCTCACCAAATTCCCATGAACAAAGAAGGTGAAAATCCGAATTTTTAATTCTATCTTCCTGGTTTAGTCCCCTCATCCCCAACAAATGCAAGTGAGTGGAGAAAAAATAGGACTAACTCAATAGTGTCTGCCAGGTGTAAAACGCCATCGTGAACCCGTAGAGTGGAGATACAATTGTTGTGCTTGTGACTGCAAAGTGGTTTTGATTTCCTGCCATGATGAATCTTCACAGGTGAAGGCAAATGCGATTTTGTCGAAGTAATCATGATTGCTCTCATTGGAAAATGTTCAATCATACTTGCTTTTCCTACATGGGCATTTTTTAGTAGCTGTCTTGGCACTGATCTGAGCAGCCTAGGTTCAAATTTGTTGAGATGGAGTTGTTGCAGCCACATTGGTGACTTCCAGAGAGAATGGTATTGGAAATAACAATGCACAATGTTATTTTTTCCATGCTATCGGGCCATTAATGAACGGCGGGCGTATATGTCCATCGTTCGATTTCGGCTTTAGCAAAATCGAACGGTGAAGCCATATTTTCCATGCTATCGGGCCATTAATGAACGGCGGGTGTATATGTCCATCGTTCGATTTCGGCTTTAGCAAAATCAAATGGTGGGTATATACACCCGCCGTTCATTAATGACCCGATAACATGGGATTTATTGGTCCCCGTGGAGGACTTGACAGTGGAGAATGGGATTTTTATCTCATTTCATGAGATTGTGAAGCAACAATTGGACCCCATATGACATATCACTGGAAGGAAGATGAAGCAACTGGTTGGGGATTTGAGGACATTGATGAAACTGTTAGATTACTTGGTTTGGTTTGGTATGATGCCCTGACTTACTTTAAGTACTTGGATGCACTGAAGGTGTTTGAGAGGATGAGGTCAATTTGGCTTTTTGCTGGCCCTAGCCACAGGGATTTTGATTTTGCAAAGAAACGGGTTTATCAGGTTGTGAGAGCCGGTGCTGGTAAAGTGGGGTCTGCAAATAGGTTGATCAAGGGCATTGGGAGAGGAATAGGGGATGCGGGCAAGCGCATAAAGATAAACAACAATGAAAGTGCTAAGATTGACATTGGTTATCACCATCGTTGATTAGTTGATCACTGATTTGTTATTGGTTTGCTTCATTTTTTTGCCTTTTTAAAATTGATTGGCAAGTTTTTGCCATTTTTCCCGATTCTTATATTTTAGCCCCTTTCCCAGTTATCACATGATAGGATTATTGTAGTTTTAAACCTAAACTTCACAAGGTGCTTCTTTTCTTGTTGGAAATATCTACTTTAATAAGTCTTGTGGTGTTGGTTGCTTGCAAAATTAAATTTTTTAAGACATACAATTGTTGTATATCTTCATTGAAACATTGTGAATGCATCTACCTTTGGAGTCAGGGCATGCTTTGTTTTGTGTTACAATCTTGCATTTTATTGATTATCTTTGACAACATTATGCTCGTCTATATTGAGATTTGTTGTTTCATTAGTTGATTGCAAAATGAAATATCTTTTACTCATATAGTTGTTGCAAATCTTTATGGAAATGTTGTAGATGCATGACTCTGTAAAAGGATCACATTTAAGATCTCTCGTAGTCAGAGTGTAGAAAAGAGAATTATGTGGCTGGTTCAACATCATATATTTATAGAACTTTCGTATGTCATAAAACCATATATAATATCTTTGGTAGCAGATCTCTCGTAGCCAGAGTGTAGATAAGATTACGTGGCTGGTTCAATATCATACCGTTATAAAACTTTCATATAAAATAAAATCATATAGCAAAGTCAAGAATGGAGAAATGTTATATTAATTTAGGTCATTGAAACACAACACTCTTTAGAATGCAAACATTCATAATGGAGAAATGAAATGATATTTTAAGGTCCACGAGACTAAAAATAGTCTACGAGAGCATTAATTCCCTGTTTTTCACTTTTTGCAATTCAATCCTTTTCCGATTCAAATTGATAATGGGTTGGCCCAACCTTCCAACAATCCCCTCGCTAAAAAGACAATGCCAAGAAATTGATGCTAACATGTTCTGATAACTTTCTCTGATGTCTTTGAATGCATCACATTCCAAAATGAAATGTTTTTCCGATTCCACTATTCCAGGCGTGCAAAATGTACACACTCGTTCTACCCAAGCTTCTTCAGGCCTTTTCCACCGTCTTGTTTCACACCGAAGTTGATGCGTGTTGGTTCTTAATTGAGCAATAAGAACTTTTTCCCTCCACGAAATGCTAGCTCTAATGAACTTTTTTTGTTGTAGATCACACATAGGGTTGAATTCCTCAATGTAGTACTTCTTTTTTCTACCCAACTCTTTTCCCCATACCTTTTTACGAAACTTCTCCATAACAAACTCCTTTAGCTCCTTGCTATCTGTGAAACAACATTAAAGTATATATTCCATTTTTGCATCCATGTGTAATTATATTATAATTTAAGTCATTAAAAACTAACACTATTCCCAACCCAAATATTTATTGCATAAAAATACCCAATAATGTGATAAATCCACACTGTAATCCTTGGATTACATAATGCTACCACATTTTTAGATGTGAATTTCCCCACAAAATTCATATGATATCAAATATCATTAATATGGAAATAGCACGAACGTGGAGGGACAACACAATAGTTAACTTTAAAACCTAGACATCACAATAATTCACTTTAAAACTCGGACATTTATTAGTTATTGCACCATTTCTTTAAGAAGATTAAGATGACTCATATGTCCAATCGTTGGTCAAATGAGTGATGAAAGCGTGATAAAAGCATAATAAATTTTGTAGAGAAATTAACTTTTGTGGAAATTATTACAGTGTCACAACTTTAAAAAATAAACGTGATCAAGGACGTGGTCAATTTTAACATTAAATTTAAATTTAAGTGCGATGCATAAAGTTATATATATATAATTTGGAGTTATGAGAAATAAAAGTAATTTTTGTAATTAAATCCGGATTAAAACCTCAAAGTAGGGCTTTGTTAAATAAAGTTTTCATTAATACAATCCTCGTAAGATCCATGGATGAGGGAAAATCTAGCGTTCTAAATTGGATAGTAAATCATCATTCGATTAGAATATTTTTATTGAAGTCTTTTGCAATTGCATGTGTTTCCAAAACTAACAACTATTTTTTTTTGTAGGTTTATCAATGATCCTTGAGGTTAATTTGACCGTTCAATGCAATCAACCTCCTAAATTGGATCTACAGACCTTATGTCTTGAAAATTTTCTCATATATCTAACATTGATTATGAGTGCTTGGAGGCTGTGGTTGGGGGATTGACTCGTTTAAGCCCTCAAGTTAGCATGCAGAAGAATTATTTTGAGGCATGCTATAGACATTAGTTTGCTACTTATATAAAAACAAAAAACAAAAAACAAAAAAAATGGAAAGAGAAGGTATTATTGATTGCAAAATTATGAGCTAAATCCTCGTCTTACCCACCAAAAAGCCCATTAGGAATTTGCCAGTGTTAGGTCAATGAGATGGAAAACATTACCCTCTTATTTAAAATATTTGCACAAGGAGATATATTCTGCAGATCCAAAACAACTATAACTGATATTTACCATATGAGCAGAAAGGCCACTAAATGGACTGAATTAGACCTTCTCATCCCTTTCTGCCAAAAAGACTGTTGCAGTGGAGGTTATAAGACTCCCAATGCTTGAACAAGTCGCCTTATCAATATGATGATTGTTAAACCTCAACCTTTGGACGACAACAATTAAAGAACAAATAACTTCCATATTGAGACATATACACTACCTTTAATAAAGGCATTTGGAAGGCACACAAAGCTAGACTTCTATATGCAGCATGAGGACATCAACAAACCTGCTACTACTACTCCCTGTGAAAGTGGAAAGAAATTTTACATGCACAAACGCAAGCGTCTGATGGAAAAGAAGTACAACATGGTCCGAACCTAAGCAACACCACTCATTCAAATGTTCCAAAAAAAAAAAATGTTCCAAAAAGAACAAGTTCTTAACTCTTACCCATGAGAGTAATCACAAATGTTCCTTCTTTAAGAGTTTCATTTTTCCTTTGAATGTGAATGTTGTTCAGAAAAAGTTGTCACTTCCCTAGAAAATAGAGAAAGATGTCCCCTGCCATCATTCACAAATGCCTTACATTTAATATTGTAGCGTCTATAATTAGGAATCCAAGCTGACTAGGCAGAGTAGAATCCCATCACATCCTTCTGAAGGGCAGTGCATAAGATCTATTTATTGTTCATTCTGCGGGCATGAGGTCCTTATGTATCATCCCTTTTTATAATGTCTTTAAGGATTTAAGCGCAACCACACTCCCCACTGTGCTTGAACTTTCTCCCTCACAAGAAAATAAACCCACCATTAGATACATATGCTGGGGGTGATTGAGTTAGGTGCAGACAAACATAATAGGAACAACAACCATATGTACATGGGTGGAATCCCTCGCTTCATTGACCCGAACAATCACAAAAAACTTCAAGCTCCAACATCTACAACCTAAAGGAGACAATCCCAAATTATGCTCTTAGAAAAAAGGTCAATCATAGGCTCTTCATTCTATGGGCACAAGTTCTTTCATATCATCCCCTTTTATAATGTATATAAGCACCACTCCCTCCACCATCCTAGAACTTTCTCACTCACATGCAAATAAACCCACAGTTAGATACAGATGTTGGGAGTGATTGAATTAGGTGCAATAAAGTGAAGTAGGAATAACAACCATCTGTGCATGGGTGGAATCCCTGGCTTGATTCACAGGCATCACAAAAAATTCAAGCTTAAATATTTGCAACCTAAAGGAGACATTCCCAAACAATGTTCTAAATAAAACAATCAAGTATAAACTATTCATTCTGCAGGCATGAACTGCTCATGTATCATGCAAAACCTCTCCCTCCATACGCTTGAACTTTCTCTCAGGTGAGCAAATAGACCCACTATTAGACACATGATCGGGGTGATTATGTTAGGTGCAGACGAGTAGAGTATTTTTGCATGGGTGGAACACGTGGCTTCATTAAACCTTGAACCTCGTGAGAGTATGCCAAACATATCAATGAAGAAGGTCTCAAATACAAAATCAAGAAACTTTGTTAATATTCCTTGCAAGAAACTTTTCCTATAGAGAAGTTGGGTTTCGCTGGCAAGTCTCTACTACGTTTATGTGATAGTATCTTCTCTCACTTTAGTCCGAACATTGCCATAATTTCGACGTCATGCCTAGGGAATTTCCTTTGACTTATGGTTATTATCTATTGGTTGTTGTAGACTATCTTACCCTTATGTTGGGATTTTATTGCACATTAATACCATCTTCCTCTTTGTGTTTACCCGGTCAAATGGATGTATTAGGCCTCTTTTGCACACTAATTAGATTCATGCGAGTGTATGAACTTCTGTAACTTGAATAGGTTTCCCATAGACTGTTACACTGAAAGAAATTTGATATGGCCTCCCTCTTTTGTTGGTATATAATCCAAACTCAAACCTCATTAGGAGTCACTTGTCTCCCTGTTACTTTTTTCCCAAGGCCATGATGCTCAGGTACCTGTTTATTTATGACCAGTAATATGAGGATTCTTTCTTTACTATATGTGAAAATATCTTGATTATTATTAATCAAAAGAAAAAAAACAGTTCAGTAGTTCCTCAAAATATGAAACCAAACTATAACTTTTTCCAATTTAACAATCCTATCAGCATACTTTTGCCCCTTTTTTGGGCAATTGCTAGTGTAATACCAACGTTGAAATAGTTTAATTATGACTAACACACACACACACACACACACACACACACACACACACACACACACATATATATATTTAAATATTACATATAGATTCAACATAGAATAAATTATACATAATGTAATATCAATAGTAATATTTTATCTCAACTCCACCCGGATGCGGGTGTCTTTAATACGTGATTAATAGGTGTTATGGCGTATGCATGCGCAGCCAACAGCTGGCAAGCAGACAAGCACAAGCCCATTGCTATTTATTGGCGGGCTGAGGAAGGAATTCGTTTCCATTTATTGCAGGCACAAGCCTAAGGTACGCAGACGGAAGTTATTAGGATGGCATGCCAGCTTCAGGTTTCATTCGCTCTGGTTCTTTTCAGTTTTTCCGCAGAGTGTCCGCTCTCAGGGGAAGTCGTCTTCATTTGCTCTGGTTCTCTTAAGGTATGCCGCAGTGGCCGCCTCTGGTGGTCCTGCTCTCAGGGGAAGCCGCCTTGGACTCCGAATGGTCCCCAGTGGATTACCATAAGGAATTCCATTCTACTGCTCTGCGCAGATGCTAAGCGCTCCAATTCAGATTTCGCCTTTTGCGTCTGGTGTCTCAGGTCAGTCTTTGGCATATACTCTGTCTCCGTCCCTGTTGTAGGTGTTTGGGTTGGGAATTGGGTTCACTCGGTTGTGGATGGGCATTGTCGGTTAGCCGGGTCTTTCGCTGGTGTGCTCAGAGTTTGGGTCTCGCACTCTTCAGTCTGGTCTTCCTTCTGGGTTCGTACAAGCTCTCAGTCACTTTTCCAGTACCCTAAGTCTTTGAGCTTGTTTATTACGCTGTCTTGTTTGAACATGGCACCCCGTCGACGGGGCATTCCCAGGCGCGGGAGCAATTCGGGATTCCGGGGAGGGCCGGGGGGGGCGGGGCAGCCCTGCTCCTTGTCGCATATCCCCGTTAGCTATGGCCTCACCTTCTTCGCCGACCTCAGATGAGGCTGGTCCCTCCCTAAACAGTTCGCTGCATTCCGCCAGGTTCAAATTCAAAAGCAGGCTAAACAAACCGCTCATCTCTGCCTTAGTCACTGTCATTTTCTCAGAGGAAGAAGATGAGCTCGCCAGCTCAGATGCATTCTCAAAGGAACAATCGCCTTCTCAGAATGCCAATACGTCTCAGAGCAGATTGGCGGAAGATGCTCTCAAGGTTTCCTCGGTGGTGCAGGAAGAGGATTATCAGGACGAGGACAACACTCAACGGGACTCTCCTCAGGAGAACATCATTGACTGCGAGCCAGTGAAAGGTTATGAAAGCATCCTGCACCTTAGGCCTCCTCCGGATGGCAATTTAATGGAAGTCGAAGACGGGGTGATGGTTACCTGGGAGCGCGCCCCGGATAAGGTCAACGAAAATGGTACTGGTGAGCCCAAGTAGGTTTCAGTCCATTTGCTTGCAGTATAAGGATAGTAATTCAGTTTTGGATTTCTAGGTTTCTTGGTTACGTCTCAAGGTGCTCGGTACCGAACATTTCCAGCTTGTAGTCGATCATATGCAGGGATTTTGCTTTGGATCTCCTTTCTTGTAATTATGCTCAAGTACCGTAATCAGTTTTGTACTGTTTAGTTTTGGGTCTATATAGGTCGGTTCAGGTTTTTTAGGCAATGATCACTGCTTCTATAAACAGAAGGAAAAGCAATTTTTGTAAAGGTATATTGACAGAGGGATGGCTACGGCTCTCTCAGAGGTTTAATCCTCTTTGTACATATTTTTTCTCTTTTTATTATTAATAGCATAGTCTTTACTCAAAAAAAAAAAAATATATATTATATATATATATATATTATATATATATATTATATATATATATATTATCTCAACCCATATTAAATAGTGAAGAAATTACATATTTGCCTTATACTATTTTTTATTTTTATTTTTATTATTTTTTATTTTTTAACTTAAAAATTATAAAGTTATGTAAAATTAAAGTGAAATTGGAGTATTTTATGCCCGACATTAGTTTTTTTTGTTATTACTATTTTTAATTTGTTAATATGAATTCTGAATATGAATATTATTTTATAATTTTTAAATATAGCGTTAGTGACAACATTTCTTCCATAATGAATTAACATTGGAGTGTAGAGCATCTCTCGAGAAAAACACAATGAAATCTTAACTCATTCCTACCAATAACCTTAAATATGAAAGAGCTTTCATTCTTATGTTTAAACCTTATTGAGAGCTTCATCGATTTTGGGCAACTAAATTGGAAATTTTAACATATTTTATTGCCATATTTCTTTACTCTAATAGAATTGATAAAAACTTAAGAAAAAGAAAAATGATCGACTTTAAAAGGTTAATGAATAATCAGTTAACCATATAACATGGACACAATGCAAAATCCTTAACTATTGTTCAACATCCATTGTGAATAACTTCTAGCTACCAAACAAATAGAGGCATATAAACAAGGTAATTATAAGCAAAACCATCAGTATGAAGAAAATCAACCTTTTGTGGTTAACTATGCCAAAACAAGAAGAAGCATCATAAACCCTCCCATAAAACATCCCTAGGGTTGTGAGAGTTATCCCTTAGGAAGTATCCACTCACCTTCTCTTTGTGCTTTTTAATGATAGTTGGTTTCCTTTGTCATCTTTTTTCCAAGTAAAAAATCGCAATTTTATTCAAAATGAAATGAACAAAATTACATGTAGTATATGCTCAAGGCATATGCATAATAAGCGGATATTGTTAACCAAGGCATATGCATAATAAGCGGAAAAAAAGAAAGGTAGGAAAGAGTAGAATAGGGTAGCTATCTGATGAGTTCTTACTGATCTTGGTTAACAATATCCGCTTAGTATCCAAGCCATCCGATGCATAAGTTCATTTGGTACCAATTGCTTCTTTTTCAGAGATAGTCATGACAATTTGCTATCGCTGATCAATGGGTATTGGAACTATCATTGAGTTGTGTTCTGACATATCTTTCTGCATACTGTCTTGGGGGTCTAAGCATTGTTATTTGTGGTATTTGTTGTAGTTTCTTCCTCTTCTGTTTCATCCGTCTGTGGGTCAGAAAATTGCCATCATTTTGGCTTTTGTGGTTGTCTCTTCTTTCTTTCTTTTTTATTTTGAGGGTAGGCACTTTAAAGATGACCAGTTTGAATACGTATACGACATCTGAAGGTTGTATTCTCATGGTCAAGGGGCTAGGACCATTGTTCGTTGTTGTGATATAACAAGATGATATCTCGTAATCCTTTACTAAGGTCTACCTCCACATCGATTCTAGAAAAAGTGAATATATCCTTTGTGAGACGATCTGCATCTACTTTTAAAAATTTCCCGAGGGCATTCCCAATGTCTACTAAAACTTTATGATGCTAAAAGTACAAAGATAGGCTATGTAGCCCTACCCACATCAACATTGTGGAAAACCACCATGGTATTTGCATCGAATCTTGGAAACCATGGGATTATGAAGAGGCATGCATTACCCCAAAACCAAGTTCCCTCATGTAAAGCGCATTCCCTATCTTTTGCAGTGTCGAATTTGACAATGAAGAAACCTTTTGAGCATAAATGGATGTCACAATTTTTTGTCCAAGTGGTTAAGATCAATTGATGTAGGGCCTCCGATTTGGGCCAAAACCCATTGAATCTGCATATCACAGCTTTTGAAAGAAATCCATCATGGATCTCATTTACCTCAGGCAATGTAATTGTCAAAACTGGTACCTGAGTCATCCGCTCCACAATGTAGGGTTCGGGAGTAGTGGGCAGTTGTTCTATTTGTTTATGTGGCTCCTTCTCCCCCTTGACTACATCTTTGAAAGTGGTTGGACCTTTGGAGCTTATGCCAGGACATCCTACTATAAGTCTTGTATTAAGGTAAATGGTTGAGTCCCATCCAATGTTATAGTCTTGTAGCTTGTATTAATCATGCAATACTTTCCCTGCATAAATCAAAGATTGAAGTCTAGCTGGTATACCCAAATTTTCTTGAATCATTTATTTGAGAGTTTTTATCCCCTCACAACTCATGATCTCAAACGAATTTCCCTTCACGTGATCTGATAAAGAGATGTATCGGCACTCCTTCTGGTGGGTCTAACGTTAGTTGTTCACAGTCCAACCTTGAAATATGCGCTGTTGTACAACGTTCTTGACCATTGCTTATTGTTTGTTGTAGGCTGAGGTCACTACCGTCTTTAATTCATAGCTCCCACTGCCATATGCGAATTTCATCCCCGAAGCAATGGTCCCATAATTTGTTGGGTTTTTGTTGCTCACCTCCCACATCTGATTGTATATTGCGATCCCAAAAATTTCGTAAAAAGACCCTCCTGCAAGAATCCCGACATCATTATAGGGCAGGAGATCATAGATTTGGTATAAAAATTGTAACCAGAGAACCTGCTTTGCAAACCTCGCACAGGGATATGATAAACAGAATGGGGAATTCCCATTTGTAGACGTAGATCTTGTATCTTGAGTATATGATGCAAATCTGGTGGTATTTACTTCGTCAGAAGTTATTTTTTCCTGGGTATCAAGAGGTCCCAAGGTAAAAGCTGAGATCCACAAGTTTTGTTGGTGAAACGTGATCTGTTGAAGATCCAGCCCCTTCGAATGTCTAAATCTACACAAGAGACAAGCAACTTTGGGTTTTGTATCATTGATATTCGCCAAGTGGTTAACCTTGGATTTGATCTTCAAATCTATCACCGCCTCCTATGTTTGCCATGGAGATTGAAGATCTGACTATGTTTTGTGGGCATTGCTTTTTCCGGCTGTGTTAATGGCAGTGCGGGATGATGACAGAGTATTGGGGCTTCTGCGTCCCTTATTCAGATCAAAGAAACACATTTCCATGGGGTCCTTGGAACAATATCGAGTGTCAAACTTCCCTCATGTAAAGACAAAACAAGGTTCTAGATCTAGTAATTTGACTTCTTGTCAATACCATCGTCGTGCATGCATCCGAGGATAGATTTGTCCTCTGTATGCATGTGTTGAAAAGTATCAATCGTTGAGCAGGGAAAAAGGCATATCTCGATATTGACATCTTAGCATTGTTGATGGATTTAATTCAAGCCCCAAATTCGCTATTGCTGGATGACATGAGCTGCAGATCATCACGGCCCTAAACTCCCAAGCGCCACTAGATTGGCCTTTGACCGATAAATTGAAGCAAAAAGCTTCGAATCTTCAAAGATATAAATACCAAAGACCCTCGCCTCTCTGCAATCGCCATAAAATGCCATTTTTGATCTCAAAACTCTAGATTTCTTCCTCACCTAATCAATAAACATATCGGTTTCCGTTGTCATTTATTCAAAGTATCTTTTTAATTTACTTAAAAGCTTACGCTTATATTACATCTATATTATCATTTGGATTATTAATATCGTTCTATAACCATATGTTGTAACTTTATGGAAGTTTTGATTTTAGATAGTGGTTTTTTTGTTTTTTTTTTTTAACGAGTTGGAAAATTGATCATAATTTAGCTGTCAAACCAACAATGAGGGAAAACTTATCATAACTCAGTTGTCAAACCAATAGTGAGGGAAAATCTATCATAACTCAGTCGTCAAACCAATAGTAAGGACAACTATCTCTAGCTGCTATCCACGAATGCAAGCTGACTCATCATCGTTATTCAAGGAAAACCACGCCACCTGGAATAACCCGCTGGTGGTCCGTAAGGGGGCAGACTTTCACTACTGCCAGATAGGAAAATAAGCTCTTAGCCAAACAATTTTTTTTTAAGGCATACTGTAGGACATAGATAATATTATGATACCATATAAAAACAACAAAATTCCTTTATTTATTTATTTGATTTATTTATTAGATTTTGTTGATATCCGGAAAGGAAAAAAAACAAGGCTGCATAGCTAGCATTCCTTGCCGCTTAGTTTAATTTAGCTACTAATTTATTTTGTATTGCTATGATGTAATTAGTTTTGGTTAAATGTAATTCGTCCAAAAATTGGTCAAAAGTATTGTGGCTCTCATATTGCTTCTTTTCAAAGATGCTATATAACAATTTATCTTTTTCTTTTAATGTGTCATCTACTGAGCCAATTGGTTCAACGCCTTTAATGCTTTTCATGGGTGGCATTGAGAAAGATACAATGTGAGTTTTTTTTCTCTTTTTACAACTTTTTGTATGGTGGTGTTCGTTTATTTTTGCAAGCTCTATAGCAAGATAGTTTATAATTGCATTATCTTTGACTATGCAGAGATAATAAGAATTATATTTGTGTGTGGTTTTCTTTTTATAAACTTTAATGCCATATATGTTCATTTTAATCTATCATATTTATAGATTTGTATGGAAAATCTCTACTTTTTCCAACAAACCCCATCAATGGATTTGAATGGAAGATTATGCATGAATGGAGAGGAACTCTTAGAACAAGAATACTAAGTTATTGATTTTGAATAGTGATAACTAATTTAATTTTGTGTTATGAGTATTTAAATAACAAAATGATTTCTTTTCTATGGTCATCATGTAAGTTGTAAAACTTTTACGAAACAATACAATTATTTAAAAATATATTTTAAAAGTAATATATTTTATTTTATTTGTTGAATATTTATTTATTTAAAGTGTAATCATGATTAGGTATTAATTGTATAAGAGTAAAATAAATAATATGAAATACTATAGGTTTTTTAAAATTACTTTAAATATTAGTCAAAATAATTTATGAGTTGGTATAAAAATATTGGATTTTTGACTAAATCATTGACAAATAAAAGAAAAAGTTACTTGCACTTGGACTACATCATTAAAAACTTAAAAAAATTTAAGTTAAGATTTTGACTCACTCAAAAACTTCAAATAAAATTTTGACCAATTACAATATATCTTCTTTTGTCTCGTAAAAACAAAACTGCTTGAGTTTGAAAAAAAATGCGTTTATATTTAAAATTAAGTTTATGAAGCAAAAATACTTAAATCTATATCCAGAATTATTATATTGTTCATTATTTTTCTTCTCAATAAAATATATATTAACTTGAAACATTCCAATTAAATTCATCAAACTATAATATAAAATAAAATTATATATATATTATTTATTTATTATTTTATTACTTTTTATAATCACCTTTCTCTTGAAGTATTTACCAAAAATTATGGAACCACGAGCCTATTGCTACTACCGCACAACTTAGTATCAAGTCATGGATATAAAACACTGCACAATAATAAAAATGTAAGCAGTAATGTGATTTGGCAATTAAATCCGAAGACCTCGAAATTCACAGAAAATCTGTGCCCGTGTGTATGTTCCATCCTTTTAATTGCACTAAGTGATGGAGTAAGTGAATCCAATGCATACCTATCTAAGAACCTGCATATTAGTGGTCTTCAAAGAACATGGGAATCTCCCCGGTTTTAATTCGCTTTAATATTAAATTTTATAGTATGGGGAGTTTGGAATTTTCAAACTAAATGACTTATTAGATTTAATAGTTTTACTAGTTTTAATATTTTCCTAATTAAATAATTGTTATATTTAAAAAATATTTAAATAAAAATATTAAATAAATAATTTGATGATTAAATTTAATCTTTATACATAAAACATTATATTTATATATTAAATAAATAATAAATTTAAATAAATATCAATACTAATGGTTAAATATGGATTCCGTTGAACAATGGCATATAGGTTGCTTCTTGTTTTATTCGTTTGACGAAGATGCCGACAAGAAGTTTGTAACACCGTGAAGTTTTTAAACAAATGTATAACAACACCGCGACAAAAATCCAATGCACTCATTTTAAAGGGACGGCTTACATGACCTCATCTGCTCATGATGCTTTCGCAGTGCTGTACATTTTCAAAGTACGCTTATTCACATGCGCTGCACAAAAAATGGAGTATGGTTGGAATTTGGGTAAAAGAATTTCAAAATTTTTTGTAGAGGCAATGTTTGAATTGTGTTTTTATGGTGGAAATAGATTCAGCACCATCAAAACGTCTAGAACACTTAAAATTTTGAAGTTTAACAATTATAACTTGGATTTACAAAGGAACAGGAGCCAACGACCAGGGGAGGAGCGAACAGGAGCGCGAGCAGGAGGTCGACCAAGGGAGGTGCGAGCAGGAGCACGAGCAGGAGGGTGAGCAGGAGGACGAGTAGGAGCCAGCGAGCAGGGGAGGAGCGAGCAGGAGCGCGAGCAGGGGAGGAGCGAGCAGGAGGGCAGAGGGCGAGCAGGAGGTCGACCAAGAGCCGGCGACCAGGGGAGGAGCGAGCAGGAGGGCAGAGGGTGGGCAGGAGGTCGACCAGGAGCCGACGACCAGGGGAGGTACGAGCAGGAGGGCGAGCAGGAGGACGATTAGGCGCTGACGAGCAGGGGAGGAGCGAGCAGGAGCGTGAGCAGGAGGGCAAAGGGCGAGTAGGAGGTCGAACAGGAGCCGGCGACCAGGGGAGGAGCGAGCAGGAGGACGACCAGGAGTCGGCGAGCAGGGGAGGAGCGAGTAGGAGCGCGAGCAGGAGGGCAAAGGGCGAGCAGGAGGTCGACCAGGAGCCGACGACTAGGGGAGGAGCAAGCATGAGGGCAAGCAGGAGCGTGAGCAGGAGGGCGTACAGGAGCGACGAGCAGGGGTTGAGCGCAGGAGGGCAGAGGGCGAGTAGGAGGTCGAACAGGAGCCGACGACCATGGGAGGAGCGAGCAGGAGGACGACCAGGAGTCGGCGAGCAGGAGGGCAAAGGGCGAGCAGGAGGTCGACCAGGAGCCGACGACCAGGGGAGGAGCGAGCATGAGGGCGAGCAGGAGGGTGTACAGGAGCGACGAGCAGGGGTTGAGCGTAGGAGGGCGTGCAGGAGCGACAAGCAGGGGAGGAGCGCAGTAAGCGGAAGGGGAGGAGCGTAGGAGCACGACCCTTGTGTTTCTGTGCAAGCTGCGTTGTAGAGGGCGAGCATGAGCGACGAGCAGGGGAGGAGCAAGCAGGAGGGCGAGCAGGAGCGCGAGCAGAAGCACGAGCAGGAGAGCGAGCAGGAGCGGCGAGCAGGGGTTGTGCGTAGAGGGCGAGCAGGAGCGACGAGCAGGGGAGGAGCACAGAAGCGGAAGGGGTTTTCTCCTGAGTCGAGCGGCGAGAGGCAACATAGAGGTTTTCATCCTGCTCGCTTCATCTTCTGGTCTATCAGTTTTTTCTTAGCGGGGGCGAGGTGGCTACCCTTGCCGCCTCTGCCCCCGGTGTTGCCTTTGCTCCGGTGGGTCTTTTCCTTCTCGGCGGCAGTTAGGTTTGTTCTGGCCATGGCATATCCTTTGGAGCGTTGAGGGAATAGCGGTGCTTCTGCCCTGTTTCGTGCCGCTTTTATGGATGTCTCAGATGGTCTTTTCTGCAGGCAGTTGCGGATGATTGTGGCAGCGTTCTTCCTCTGTTTCTCATCTGTTTCGGGTGGAGAGTTTGAGGGGGTGGGGAAGGAGTGGCTTCTTTTGCTGCTCTCTTCCTCATTTCGTGCCTCTCCTTCCTTATTGGATGGACATATCTTGTTGCTCTTTCCTCAGATGCTTGACTGCTTGGTTCTTTGGTGCCTCTTCTGCACCTTATAGATGGATTGCCTTGTCTGGGGGGCAATATTGGCCTTTCGGGGCTTTATTTGGGATTTGTTTTAGCAGATTTGCATGTGGCTTGGTCCACGTTTCTGCATATGCTTCAGGCATTTGTTCTATGTTATCTTCTTATATGAATGTTTCTGCATATGCTTCTTGCATTTTCTCTATGTAATTTTCTTATATGAATATATTATGCTTTTTCTTCTGAAAAAACTTGGATTTACAAAAATCCTTGCCAGATTTTCTTCAAATATGACAGGAATTTCCATAACTATCTAGCAATTCGTCCGATTAGTTAGACTATTGCGTAAAAAATCATCATTAAACAATAAAAATGAAACCAGTTAACCAATTACTTTAAATAAATAAAATTAAAATATTAAAAAATAAATTTATTATATTAATTTTCATTAATACTATTGATTCAATTTTTGTTTCAAATATTATACATATTGTAGTCTACATGGTTCTCCAAAGGATGTATTTGGAATAAGATCAATAAATAAATAAACAATTAAATTACATTGTAGAGTTGAGGCTTTTGTTATCCATAATAACTTTATGATTTTTTAACATGCAATCCTTGATCTGCACATTCAACTTGTAGTGACGATGAACCACACTAGTTAGTTCAAAACGCGTCGACAAATAAAATTTATTGTAATCTACACCAAAAAAATCTCTCATAAAATTAAATTACACTTAATAATAAATCAAATTATTTCTAAAATAAAAAAAATATTCGTAAAGTTATACTCTCGTCCAATTAAAAGAAATTTGATAGACTTAATGATTAATACCAGTCAACTTGAAACCGAATGCGTTATCCCTCGCCGCAGGGATATTAAGATCTTTTTAATATTCAATGGAAAAAAAAAATATTACCTTCCTCGCACAACCAGTCAAACGAAGACATTACAGCAGTATTTTAGTAGGCGTAGGGTTTTTGTATAGTTTTATCTGATTTTCCATTTCTGCCTTTTTTGCTTTCAGGTAATCCAGACAAAAACGTGCCATAGAACGGTTCTAGAACGACGTTGATGGTGGATGAACAAAGCTGCAGAAGATACGGGTTCAATCAACATCATTGAAGTGTAAAATATGGTACCTTTCTTTTTCTCAGACTCATCCACTTTTTTCTGATTCCCTTGATCCTATGTCATATAGCTTCTTCCCGCTCAGATGAGGTGCTTCTCTGCAGGTATTTATTTATTTATTTGTTTGTTTTTTCTGTTCTGTTCTTTTTTCTTAGTCATATCCTTGGTTCAATGTGCAAAATACAGAGGTTTGATACTACCGACCTTTCTTCGTATGTCTGCCTGGACGGAGATGCGTTAGGTGCTGTGCATTGTTTTAATGTAACGAGCATTAGGTATCATTTGTCCCATAGACTACCTTTTTCCACGTGTGTATTTTTGGAGCTTCTGATTTTTGATTATGAGTTGGGAAAACTAAAGGATCAAACATAGCTTTGTGTTAGTAGGTACCTACATTGTCAACATGGTTTGGGAAGTTCTCTCCGCCACTAACAGATTTTTGATCTTTACGGTGTATTCACTTACCATTTTGCTCACTGTGACCCTATATTGTGGCTGATTTGAATTGAAGCCCTATACTGTCCATTTGCACCATTGACTAGAAATGTGACATTGATCAAGGTTGGTAATACTCCATTGACGAATGAACGTTTCTAGGGAGTTACATAAGCAGAAAGAGAGAAGACAGAAATTTCAGGAAATCAAAATTTAATAAAGAAAGGCTATGTATTTTGTATATGTATTTTAGATTGTAATGTAACATGTCAAGAAGCAATATTTATGTAGTCAAATGGAATTTCTGATTTATGTAATCACTTCAAAGAATAAACTGGAAATTTCTACAAGTTTTCTGAAAGTACCCGTACACTCTGATTGTGCCGAAAGGCGCTCTCCAGCCCAGTATGGTAGATATGTCCTGTTTAACATTTTGATTCGGTCAAATTACATAAAAATAAAGATATAAATAAAATAAAATTTAAAAAATTATTAATATTATAATATCATCATATAACATTTTTGACTTGGTCAAATTACATAAAATAAAAATAAATAAAATCAATAATTATAATTATATATAATAATAATTAAACCATCCTAGATCCATCTTAACTCCGGATCTACCAAGCGCTGAGAGAGATCAAATCTCTTGAGGTGCAAAACCTATTTTAGGGTGAAAAGTGATTTGATCCCTCTTGGTGCTGGGTAGATCCGGAGTTATGATGGATCTAGGCTGTTATTCAACCATTCATTTATTTCTATGAAAAATATGATCTTTGAGTGATTGAGGACATCCAATCAATTGTGTTTTGTTTAAACTTTTAACCATTTAGTGTTTGAAGCATTTACTTTTTCTGAAATTAGCAAACAAATGATCTTTTATTTCTTTTCAATAAGAAGTTATTATTGTTACTATTATTATTTTTCTTAAAAATTTACTATATTTTCTACAAGGAGGTAAAACTTAAAAGTACAAAAGATTTATAAATGACTGAGTAGACAAGGCATGAAAGTGGTTTAAGGAACCTTTTGCCCACATTCATGCATTCTGCATCCAATGTGCAATGCAGAGCATAATTTCCAAGTTTTCTTTCCTGGTTTAGCATTTCCACATTTCAACATTCCTGATGTGGAATGTGGAGTGCAAAGAGTCTTGTTTCCTTCTTGTTGGTTGTCATTTTTCCCACATTCTCGCATTTCACATCTAATGTAGAGGGTAGGGCCTCGTTTTCGAGATTTCTTTCTTCCACATTTCCACATCCCACATGCAAATTGCAAAGAGGCTTGTTGCCTTCCTTGCATTCTCACATCTTTGCAATCTGTTCAAAGTCCCCACATTCTCACATTTGGTGAAGAGCATGGAGTCCCAACATTCTTTGCAATCTGAGCCCCTGCATTCATACATTCTTGTATTTTTACCTACCTACATTTGGTGCCAAGTCCTTTCATTACCGCATCTATGCAGATGGTGTGGGTTGTGGGGTTCGGAGTCTATTGTAAATCATATACCCTTGTCTCTCACCCCAACATTTTGGATGCCCTCCTTTCTTCATGTCACTGCATTTGGAACTACAGTTTGTAGTCGGTGAAGTACATCTTTGTTGGTTTTGCTAAAGTAGTTGATATCAAGGTCCTCATTATAGAGTTCCAAGCCTTCATTGACCATTCGGTCTATGAGCTTGTTTGCTTCTTGATGAACATGCTTTACAGAGGTGATTTGGAGATTATTGATCAGACAAAGAAAGCTTGTTAGGGCTCTAGTGAATTTCCAGTGCATTGAGAGCTTTTTTGGCTTGACACCTTTGAAAAGTTTGCCTAAGGATCCAATGACAATCAGGGAGTCTCCTTCATTGTGAAGATTGGACTACGTATGTTTTTTTGGCAAGAATAAGACTTGCACAAGAGTTCGTAGCTAGTCTCTAAACGCTCCTTTGATGCTTGGTGGCTTAGGATTTCCCTTAGAAGCACCATTACAATTTAGCTTGATTATGTGTGTCGAGGATGGGGACCAAAAGATGTTTTCTCAACCAACTAGACCTAAACAAACTCCCAAGTTTGAGGAACTGACTCATTCTAGAACAAACAAGTAGGAATTTAATCCAAGTTATATAGTTTTAATTATTTTGGACTTTTTGATTGTTTTATGTGAGAGTGAGGCTAACATTCCTCCCCTCAATCATAAGTCCAAAGTAAGAATTTGGTACCATTTCCAAGTCTTCACGCTGAAACTGCTGAGCTGATCCTCAATGAAGAACTGCCTGAAAAACTGCCAAAATTGGATGCCGAAAAAAACTCCAATATGAAGAGAACAAACTAAGAAACATGAATCAATTGCAAGTCTAATACATTCCTGAAAGTTGCTTGACAACTCCATCAAATGTTAAGCTGCAATGCAAAAGGATCCATCTGTCCTTTGCTTGGTCCAATGACCATCAAAGTGAACAAAAGAATGTCCAAAAATGCTCTCAATCAACATCCCAATTGCTTTTCCACTGTCAAAATTTGTATGATGCCCAATGGCATATTTGTTGAAGTTCAGATTCCCAATCGCTTTCCCACTGAAAAATGTCAATGCCCACTGACAAATATGAGTTGTCAAAACTTTTAGTTTGACAACCACCTTCAATTCCATTATCATTTTCCCATATTTGTGTGTGGCATCCTCAATGAACCCAAATTCCAAAGAGAGCAGAAGAGCCTACATTGATTTAGGATGTGTTCCTTTGATTCTTTATTTTCTTTATATAGGGAGCATTTGGATGGGCCAAATTATCCTTGTTTGCCAAGGTTTTCCAAAGTTAAGGTATTCCTCTTTGCTACCAACCATAAGAAGGAGGCTACTATGGGTCAAAGAGAGCCATGCTAGATGTGTTGCCATAACCTTGGGGGTTCATTGCCATTTAGAGCTTCCAATATTATCTCATAAGCTTCATGGATGGTGTAACTACCACATTCCTTACAACCTCGTGTCACAGTATCTACACCTTCCCAACAATTGACGCTATTACTGCTTTTTGTGTCATCCTAGAAGTGTAAAAGTCCAAAGCATCTAGATGAGAGGCCAAGGTAACCAGGAGGTCAGTCATTGCCACCTTGCCAATTCTCCTTTGCTATTTAGGTCATCTCCCCTATGACTGATCCAGGTGGATGTTGGTGGCCACCCGCCTATCCCAGTTGAACCCCCACAACTGTCTCTTTCAGTTTTTCAGTTTCCTTAATTGTAGCACAATTTACTATTTTTAGCAATTTTTCGGGTCCTAAACTTCCGGAGCCGTTTTGAGGCCCTAAACAACGTTTTTTGGGAAAATTGGGAGCAACATGGGTCCATGGATCGATCTTGCTCATCCCAAAGTTGTAGTGCTCGGATAGATCTTTCTAACGAGGTATTGTGCGCGTCAACTGGAGATCGTATGCCAAAGTTACGACCCCAGGAAGTTGATGTACCAATTTACCCAAAACGGGGCCCATAGTTTGGCGTTTCATCTCCTAGGGTTAGGTATTTGGATCTTTAGGGTTTTCCATTGTTTCTCAACAATAAATAGGCCTTCAAGCCTCATTGTAAGACAGTTCAGAGGCATGTAGCCGCCACATCTCTTCTTAGGGATAAGCTACCATCACCTTAGCTGGTTTATTTCCATTTCTGTTTGTAAGCATATTTTAGTATTTTACATCAATGAAATGAAGTATTATTTCTGCTGCATCTCTGTATTTATGGTTATATCTATAATTTGTTGCGTTCTTGTTTAAATCCGGATCAGTGGTATCAGAGTGGTCTGCTCTTTCTCCTTTTTTCTTTGCATGTCCCCAACGACGTCGGGATATAAGGAGTTAGGGCTTGAATTGGTCGAACCTTTGCAAGACCAGCCTCGCAAATCCTGACGACCTCCCATGGCAGATGAAAGAAAGATGAGGGGGCAGGAGATCCTATCAAAATCTTGCTTGAAGAGGCCCTTGAGCGACCAAGGAACGCAATGATGGAAAACTTTGTCCAGATCCTTCAGCGGCTACCCATGGGCGACGAATCTGCTTCCAACAGCTACGTTGTAAACGCCACACCCTTTAAGGTACAAGTTAACTTTGAAATCCCCATATTCGAGGGTCAGATAGATGCAGATGCCGTAGATAAATGGTTAAATTTGCTAGATGGTTATTTTTCTGTTCATGATTTTTCCAGCCAGGAAAAGATCACTTTTGCACTTCTCAAAGTAGCCTCCCATGTCAAGGACTAGTGGGAAACCTATTGCAAGCAGAACGATGAAAGTACGGGCTCACTATTTTCACTTGCACCCACTTGGAATTCATTTTTGGATGCCATCAAGGAGCAGTACTACCCTGTTAGGAGCTATGAGGACAAATACATAAAGTGGACCACACTGCAGCAGGGAAGGGACCAAGACGTGCCAGAGTTCACTAATATTTTTCATATCCTTCGCACAAAGTTGGGTATTAAGGATTCTGAGCTGCATTTGGAACTCAAATACTGCGGCTGCCTACACAGGTACATCCAGGACGAGATGGAGTTCCTGAACATCTCCTCGCTCAGCACAGCGTACCGATACGCTGTCAAGGTCGAGCAAAAATTTAAACAAAAGAAGCGAGACTTTGGATTTGCGAATCCGAAGAACAAAGGACAAAGCCAAGGCAGGGCACCCGTCGAAGCCGCAAGAAAAGAACAACACCACGAAGTCAAAGAAGGACACAGGAAAGTGGTGTGAGTTCCACAAGAGCCCCACTCATAACACAAGTGAGTGTCAGACCAAGCAGTCGCTGGTGGCCGAGTTGAAAGCTTTAGAATCAGATGCTCCGACCTTGAGTTAGAACCCGACAAGGGGAATGACAAAGGGAAGCAAATCATTGATGCGGAGCCTAGCGCCACTGTTGCCACTGCCAAGGTCTAGAAGAGAAGGGGGAGCATCTTTTCCACTCATAGATGCGGGTGAAGGGTTCGCCGCTGCAATTCATTGTTGACAGTGGGAGCCAAAAGAACCTCATTTTAGCAAAGGTCATGAAGTGGCTGGGACTACCAACCATACCACACTCGCAACTGTACAACATCGGGTGGCTTCACCAAGGACGAGATCTCCGAGTCAGCTAGCAGTGCTGCCTTCCCTACAGCATCAAGCCCTTCACAGATGAGGTATTGTGTGATGTTGCACCTCTTGATGTTTGTGATGTATTATTAGGCCAACCATAATTGTGGAAGCGACATGCTATGTATGAGTCAAGGCCTCGCGCTGTTATTATTTCTTTGTGTAATACATTATACAGGATACCGGAGGTAGCACCACCTATCACAACTTCTTTGATCTCTGCTAAGAAAGGTAGTAAGATCATCTCCTAGACTAAGAAATTTATTTTCTGTCTGGTTCCCTCTCAAAGTAAGGGGAAGATCGTAACCACATCCAGGGCCCCAGGGAAGGGTTCCTCCACGCAGCAGAAGCAGGTGGATACGGTCATGAAAGAAGACAGGAACATCTTCTCCTCACCCATAGGGGTACTGTTGCACTGTCAAGTCAAGCATTCGTCGGATCTGACTTCTGGAGCACCTCTACCCAACGGGCCGATCTATTGCCACTCTGTTATGGAAAATGCCAAGTACAAGAAGTGACATGATCAACATAGGTACCACACAAGTTTCAAGTGGGTGACAAAGTTTGGTTGCATTTGTAGAAAGAACGAATTACAAGAGCCCATCAGAAGCTCAGACCACTCCGATATGGTCCTTACACCATTACCAAGGCTGTGGGAAACAATGCTTTGGAGCAAAGCATTCCTCCATTCCTTGGCTTGCATCGAGTGTTCAATGTGGACCGCCCTCGACCATGCTTCCCACAATTACTGGACACATTAGAGGTTGCAGAACAACTCACCAGGGACCAAGTTTAGCAGAAGTTTTCTCATCTCATGGAGGAACTTAACGCAATGGTGACCATTGCTTCCTAAGGGGGGAGGAATGATCTAGGTGGATGTTGGTGGCCACCCGCCTATCCCACTTGAACCCCCACAACTTTCTCTTTCAGTTTTTTAGTTTCCTTAATTGTAGCAGAATTTACTATTTTTAGCAGTTTTTCGGTTCCTGAACTTCCAGAGCCGTTTTGAGGCCCTAAACGACCGTTTTTGGGAAAACTGGGAGCAACATGGGTCCATGAAATGATGTTGCTCATCCCAAAGTTGTAGTCCTCGGATAAATCTTTCTAATGAGGTATTGTGCGCGTCAAACGAAGATCGTATGCCAAAGTTACGACCCCGGGAAGTTGATGTACCAATTTACCCAAAATGGGGCCCATGATTTGGCGTTTCATCTCCTAGGGTTAGTTTTTTGGATGTTTAGGGTTTTCCATTGCTTCTCAACAATAAATAGGCCTTCGAGCCTCATTGTAAGACAATTTAAAGGCATGTAGCCGCCACATCTCTTCTGAGAGATAAGCTACCATTGCTCTAGTTGGTTTATTTCCATTTCTGTTTGTAAGCATATTTCAGTATTTTATATCAATGAAACGAAGTATTATTTTTGCTGCATCTCTGTATTTATGGTTATATCTGTAATTTGTTGCGTTCCTGTCATTGTTTTAAAAAACGGCCAAGTCGACTCCGATTTGGCCGAGTTAGACCAAGACAATCCCTGGCCAGGTTGACTCGGTGGTTGAAATGGAACGGCTGGCTGAGTTATTACCGAGCCAGTCATTGACTCGGTCGACTCGATAACAATTTAGCCGATTCGGTAATGACTCAACTGGCTCGGTAACAACTCGGCCAACTAGGCTCTTCGACAAAAATCTTGAAGCACATTTGTCAAAAGTTGTTCCGCCTCCTACATATCAATGGTTGGGTTGTTGTTTATTGCATATTTATAGCCCTAAAGTAATCTATCACCGTGAGAAAGTTTTGAAAATTACAAGGCCAAAGTATGGTTATCCTAGTGGCATGAATCAGAAAACTGAAACAATGCATTGAGCCATACAATGTTTTTAAAAAGGAAAACGTTCTGGCAATAGACTAATAAATACATATTTACCTCCGATTGTTCTGGAGCTTGACAAGGGTTTTGAGACTTGATTAGTGGCAGAGAATTGGTATTATTGTTGTTGTAGTCTAGTGATTGTCCTTAGGCTGAGGCAGAAAAGAATCTTGGCATTGGTGGCTAATTATGAACTTTGTATTGGACAGTGCACTGGGTGCCATTTTGATATAATGGATATATTCATGAGCCTACTTTGATCATATGTTGTCTTCTCTCTATATTCTAAAGCTTTGTGTTTGGAAACGTGAATGAAAATCTTTAAAATCTGTTTCTATAAAAAAAAATATTTAATATATTTTTTACAATGACCGAGTCACTGAAATCAAATCAACCGAGTCGATACTGAGTCGGAGTTGGAGTAGGAGTTAGAGTCGACCCTTGGCCGTCTCCGAGTCAGAGTCGGAGTTTTAAAGCATTGGTTCCTGTTTAAATCCGGATCAATGACTCAAGGCAATTTTCCCAATGAGGGATGTTGAAATTCTAAGCCAATGGTGTTCAACAGTGGTTTAGAGAGTAAAGTCCAACAAAACAGATTTAAAAGTTGCATAAACAAAAGTGGATGGTAGGGTTGGAGATTAGTGCCTAGTTCATTGCATGTATTGCTAATCAGTTTAGCAGGGTTGCCAAGTTCTTGGCAACCCTCGAAGATGAGGGTCGATTGGCACCTTGACCTAAATCCCCACTCTTTAAGCCCAACCACCCTTTTAAAGGCTATGTGAGGATTCCCTTTTAATACTTCACCCAACCAAATGAGGATTAATGCCTTAAATGGGGTCAATGGGTGAAGTGGAGGAGTTAACTATTTGCTGTCCTATTGATTTACTGTGTAAAATCCGCTGAAAACAACTCTAAACAAGCAAGATTTTGCACTCAAATTTCAAAGACAAATCAATATAAATAGCTGAAATGAGTGTTTAATCAATATACTAACCAAATCTATGATTATTTCTGTGATTGGAGCTTTGGTGAGAGGGGTTTCTTTGTTATTTTGCTTGTTGTCTTGTGATTGTAGATTGTAAAATCTGTAGAAAAACGCATGGATATTAGCAAATCCCCTTCAAAATGTCCACCCAAACGGTGCCTTAGCATTCTAGATCAGAGATCTAGGAGTGCGGGAGCTAGGAGATGTTAGATAGATCCTTCAGGACCACTTCAATGCCTATTACCAGCATCAAAAGGCAATTTCAGCAGGTTGAAAATTGATTTATCGAGGTCAAAGGATCAAATCTCACTAGGTATACTTACCAGAAATTTTCCAGCAAAGAAATTAAACTTATAATAGCTAGAAAATAGTGTTTTAGACTCTAGATATGAGACATAAACAAGTAAAATTAAAATAATGCCTACTGATGTGTTAATTGTCTTGCGAACCTAGCTCTCGACAGTCCATTGCCCTAGCATATTACAGTTCTACTTAATGAATGCATAGCTAGGTTCTTAACATTAATTAGTGGAAGCAAAAAACATAACCAATCATGAAAATGACACAACAAATTTTTCCTAATCAAAGTAGTTCTTCATTAAAATATTTCAGAACCTACTTGGGTTCTTGTCCTAGGATAATGGCCCAACTGAGGAAATTACATGTACAACAACTAGATTTGATCCAGAGTCCTCCTTGGCTGATTCATATCTCCTTGTTGCCCCCTTCCTTGGACGTAATACACTAGAATATCGCACTCCTCAATGAGATGTCTCTCTCAATCTTGTGCTGCTGTATGGTGTGTCTTCTTCTCCCCTTAGCATTGCTTTATAAGTTTTTGTTGAGCTAAATTCCTAACCATAATCTCCAAAGTGATTGACCAATGAGATTGGTTCTCACCTCACATGAGATCAAGGGCTGAGAGTAAAACATAATTATTAAAGTAAATACTTTACCTTTTCTAATGTTTCTTTAGCTCAATTAGCTAACATAATAATTATGTGCTTTTCCTAAGTTAAAACTTAGGCTACATTACAAATGCAACTTGATCATGTTAAAGCAAGTGTATAAGGAGATCTTGGGCGACTTCTGCATGCCTAGACACTTAGGCCTGTGTAGAAGTACCTGCCTGAGCTACAAACATCAACACTCCTTCTTAGTGAGGGAGGTACTTTTGCCCCCTGAAACTGCCTTTGATCCTGGAACTACAACCGACACCTTGATTGCTCTTTTTGAATTGGAAAACTTCCTTGCAATTTGGTTTGCAAAAGTCCTCGAAGTCTTGCTTTCCTTGGCCTGGTTTAGGAGCCTCTTACTCCTAAACATACTGTAAGGTCATCTCATACGAAGATTCCTTCTTGACAGATTTGAAGGAGTCTTTTGACTACTTCTCCCCACTAGAACTAGAAGGTTGACTCCCTTTGACCCACTCAACCTTTGGAGCAACCCAATCCTTGTTCCTTGTTATTTTTCTGCTTCTTGCCATTGCTCGACTAGGTTGGCCCTCTATCCTATGCAATTTGCTCTCTCTAACTCCAATGACTTGGCTTGCAAACCCCTTCTTCTCAATCATTGAGATTGAGAGCAAACTCCACTTGAGTTTTGACATCCATAGCATGTCCTTCACTTCCATCCTGCCTCTCGACTCAAATTGAAATACCAGTGTTCCAACGCCTTGTACTGTATGTTTGGCATCATCGCTAAAGTCCACATCCAATTTTGAGTCCCACTTGGTTAGGCTATTAAACTATTCACATGCTTTTGTCATATGTCTTGTGGCTCCACTATCTAGTAGCTACGCATCAAATGGTAAGGTGTTCGAGGAAAGGTAGGAAAGAAGTAAGAACTCCATTTCAAACTTCTTGCAAACTCCTCTTGAGCTTCTGTTGACGTTTGACGTACTTCAACTTGACTGCATGCCTTTTCCTCCTTTCTTCCTCCTTGGACACTGTGAAGCATATTGTCCTGTCTTATGACATGCGAAATGCTTGACATTTGTCAAGTCCTTCTTTGGTTGTGAGGATGACTCCTCACTCCTACTTGAACTCTTTCCTTTTCTCTTTTCCATTAGAGCCACGTTCTTGTCATCTCTACTTGTTGATCTTGCCCTTGATTGTAAGCTAATTTCCTCTTATATACAATCATCCTTTCGCCTATCAAATGTGGGTAGCTTATCTCGAGCACAAACTTTTCTGATGAACATATCCATGCCTCTGAGAACCTATTCAACACTACATTTACTAGTGCTGAGTCTTCCACCTTTTCTTCCACTATTGCAAGCTGATCACAAATTTGTGCGATCCTCATTAGATAACTCATCA
>APFE030592851.1:0-54911 GCA_000404065.3 Pinus taeda | reverse complement strand
TTATGTGTGCCTACTTCAATGATAACTTAGCAAGATTTAAATTTTATTTTTTTGGTTTTAAAATTGATTGTGTTTTTTTTAATATTAGGTCTTTTATATTAATATAAAAAAATTATAGACAAACGTAGTGCAAGCAACTATTATACCAGTGACATAAGCTCAAAATTTTATAGTTGCATATCTCATAGGCTACTAGATTGTCTTTTAGACTATACAAAGTACCAAAAAAAACACAAGATAATAGACATGATGATGGAAGTGCCATAAAAGAAACTTGTCTTGAAACATTAGGCTCACTTGGTCATTACTCTATTACAGAGTCCATTGAGTTCATTGGGTTCGGTTCACTCTCATTGTCTGAGAAATACAAATCAAAATTTTCCAATTTCTCGCCAATTATAGAAACTCTCCTATTTTATCCTATAACACATGCTTCATTAAAATTGGAAAAATTATATTACAACAACTTCAACAATAAAGATATTTCAATAAATTTGGAATTATATTGTGGATCTAGAATTTAGAACTTCAACTAGAATAAGTTTAGTTCACTACTTTGAATATATCTATTCATCATTTTTTCCAATAAAATTTTCATCATAAATTATATGAAGAAAATTTATATAAACTTGCATAAACAAATCTTTGACATCTTAATCTAGGACTCCTTACATTATTTCTTCTAATATTATTTACGTTCCTATTAAAAATTTAGTTATTATTTTTTATGAAAAGGATAATAATTAAGTATATTAGTAGTATGAAGTAGTTTGGTTATAATTTGATATAGAAAATACCATATTGTCTGTGTTGTTTTATTATTCTAGTATATGGTTGGCACAATTTTGAAGTGTCAATAAAACTTATTTAATAATAGAATTATCCCAATATGTTTGTTACCATAACAACTTTAATTTTAGGTACTATCAAAAATTTTGTTTGCATTGAGTATCATATCTTATTATATTAGGAGATCGATAACATTTTATAATTCACACCAGAAAATATTATATAAGACTCATATTATGTTTAACTTTTTTCTTTTAACAATCAAAACCAATTATAAGATAGAACTTATAGAAACATTCAATTTGGAAAAATCATATTACAAGGACTTCATAAACATTAATTATTTTGTAAACCAACCTACATCCATCTTTAATCCAAATCTACCAAGTGCCAAGAATGATCAAGTATAGAGTTAAGATGTATCTAAGCTGGTACTCTTGCATTCTCTAATATATTTCCCCAATCCTTTAAATCATAATGAACACCACTAGAAAATATCATGGTCTATGGAATACCATGGACTTGTAAACCATCATCGATAAACCCATCAAATCATTGCCTCAAACATATCTTAACTATTTTATTACCTAAAAATTCAACGCAAACCTCTCCATATCCTAGTAAAAATTGACATTTATCTGCATCAATGTTTACATGGGGTCCTACCATATTGGGTTGTATAGCGCCTTTGGGTGAAATCACCATATTAACTTAAGATACGATAGTATAAAAATATTTTTAGTAATGTCAAACCAATTAGTAACCATGAATAGGCAAAACATGGGACTACTAGGCACAACAACAGCAATACACACTAGGTGCCAAAAAGTAGATCTTAGTAGGAATCAATTAAATCATATTAGTATGTCTAACATCAAAGAAAGATATTATATTTATGGATAATAGACCATATACATTGATGTTTAATTTTTGTGCCTATTGACTCTCACCCCCAAGTTTCCCATAACCCAAGGGGGTCAGTGGTTGATCAAAATATGATGGTGTTACAAGGATCTCAATGTAGGGCTTGCCTCCCTTGAAAAATTTGCATTGAAACTACTCTACTAGAAAGTTACAATAAAATATGTTTTTATGCTAAATTTTCTACCACTTAATGCATTTGGAAATTTACTACCCCGTGGAGTTTATTTTTACAAATTTAATAAACATTTATAGTGATATTAAAACGTTTTCATTTCTTTTGTTATAGTGGTATTAAAATGTTTTCTTATTTATATATTTATTTTTCATGGACTGTGTGAGAATTATTTCATATTTAAAATTAATTATGTACTTTAACATTTCATTTTTCAATATAATTCCTCATCATTTTTAATAGCTTGTTTTTTAATCCTATGTAATGTAAAAGTTACCAATTTGATTAGAAGAAATTAGTTAATATATTATTATTTGTTTATCAGTTTATTCATTATATATTATTATTGGTATAATAACTAGCCTAGATCCATCTTATGTTCAGATATACTAAGCACTGAGAGGGATCAAATATTATTTCACGTAAAAAGAGGTTTCCATCTTGAGATATTTGATCCCTCTAAGTGCTTAGTATTTCTAGAGATAAGATGGATCTAGGATGCTCCTAGATCATGCCCAAGAAATATTGAAATAGAAAAAGGTATCAATATACTTGAAGGGAAAATAATCATATGGAATATGGCATAGAAGTTCACGAAAACTTATGGAAATTTAAAGACCAACATGGAGATGGCATGTACTTCTCTAAAATATATTTGAGAAAACACAATCCACTGGTTATCTGAGCTTTGCTCAAAAGGGATGACTTACCTTATGAACTAGAAGAACAATAAAATTAAGGTTTATGCTCTACTTTAATATATTTGTGAAATTTCAGTGAATATGGTCATATATACTTTTGTGTTCAAGTCGTAAGGCCATTTATCATGAAATGGGAATTTACCTCAATTGTAGATTTGTCAACTAGCTGGAAGCATGACGTATATAGCTTAGTGGTAGAGAAGCTTATAGGCTTAAGGCAGATCCATGTTTTGATTCATAGCCTTTCTAGTTTCAATATGGTATTAGAGCTAGGTGAATAGGAAGTATTACCTTGACATGGAGTGTTGGATGTGGTAATCCACACTTGTACAACAAATTATTACTTATTATGAAATGTGTATGTTGCTTAGTGGTAAAATAATTTTCTACATGGGGGTTGTGTGCATCTCAGTGGAAGATGAGAAAACTGGCTAGGGGTAGGCCCTAGGTTGAGAACCCAACCTTTCTAGTACCAAAGATATGTGGCTAAGAGAGTCCTAACCCAAAGTGTGGGTTAAGGGTGACTCTTAGTGGTCGAATGAATTTCTAGCGGGGGGTAAGTCCTATGTGTATCTTAGTGGTAGAGAATTCTAATGTCCATGGGCAGGTCCTTGGTTGAAATCCCAACTTGTCTAGTTTTCAACATTGTATCAGAGGAATTCTGTGGGTTGGGGGAGAGTGTAAGATGTATCAATTTGAACTTATAGAATGAATTTCTAAGTGTGTTTACCATGAAAGGGGTAGAGAATCCCAATGGTAAGGGTCAGGTCACTGGTTTGATTTCTAGATGGTCTAGCTTTTAGCATCACATCAAATCTAAGTCACTTAGATGCATTAACTATAGTGTCTTAAGAGGAGTGTTCAATATGGAAATTCGCACTTCTATGATGAATTGTTAATTGTGCCCACTATAAAATGGACATGTAATTTAGTACTAGTACCCTACTGGCTAGCTAAGCATCTCATTAGTTGGAAATGTGCAACTACATTAAGTTTGAATCCTAGTTTGCCTAGTTTTGAACATGGCATGAGAGCTTGTTGGCTAGGGCTCCTTGGATTATGTTTCTCTTGAGACATAGTGTTGGATGTGGAAAACCGCACTTATAGAGAAACTCAATAACGGTGCTTAACATGAAAGTGGAATGGAGCTTAATGGTGGAGAAACCCTCTAATAGGGCGTAGCTTTGAGTTTGATGCCTCTATTTTCCAATTTTTTACTTAGTATTAGATCTAGGTGGCTAGGAAGCCTCATCTATATGCCTTGAGGAGTGCTTGATGTGGCATGTCAAAAATGTCTAAATCAAACCATTAAAGGTAGCCTTCATGAAAGGGGTATGTAGCTCAGTGGTAAAGAAGCTCGTTGTCTTTGGGTAGGTACTTAGTTGAATTCGAAATCTTACCTTTTAACAAAATTTAGCTCTAATACATATAAAAAATGATAAATATTTGTAAATTGTCTATGATTATTTTAAAACAAGAAACATAATATGGTGAGGTCCCACAAAATTAAGAAAAAAGGTTGTATAGAAAAAGTGTGTGGCGAATACACCATGAGCATCTGATAGAGTGGGGGGAAACAAGGTATAATTAAAAAAATATATGAAATGGAAATTCGAATTTCTATATTTGTTCATTTTGGTTCATTATAACTATGTTAGTTCAATAAGTCAGTAGTAATAGGCTAATAATTAGCAACTCTATCAGCTCTCGCCTTGAGAGACCAAACTTATGGTAGGAGAAAATTTGGAGTGTATTCGGTTGTTAAAGGTTTTTAAAGTGTTCAATGTGATCATGATGTTGGATGCACAACATGCTCTTTTGCTAGGAAATTGTAATTTAATTAGATAATATTGAGAGTTCAAAAAAAAAAATTATAATGTATGTGTTGAACCTTGGAACAATATTTCTTCAAGGATATAAACTAGAATTTTCTCAATAATGTTGAGGCCTAAGGATATTTTTATTATTAATATTATTTATTTTGCAAGATTAGGTTATAGTCAAGGTTGAGGTAGCTTATTGAGTTTCATTCCATTTCATGAGGAAAATTATTCGTTTGGGTACTAGTGGTCTCTAGCTTCTCTTACAATGTTGTTACCAACCTTTTGAAATTATCATGAGTTCATCCTTGATAACTAGCATATTTTGTTTAATTTTTTAGAAAATTTTAGAGTCTTATTTGTGTAGTCCCTTTTGGAAAATAGGTCAATAGTGAAATAGGTTTTACACTCTCCTTTAAGATTGCAGCTATATTTTAATGCAAAATTGAACCACTTTTTGTTGTTGGTATTGGCATAAACGTCTGGTTGAGTGTAATACTTTTATGTTGTATTCTTGTATCATTATAATGTTATTCTCTTCTGATCTATTTTGTTGGATATTTATGTGCAGGTCTGCAACCACCAGTTCCTTTGTTTCTCCTATTTATGCTGAAAATGTGCCAACAAGATTACCTTTCAGAGAGGTTTTATTTGGTACAACATCAAAAGATTGGCATGACTTGCACTTCATTTTGTGGCTTTCCTTTGTACTTTCTATATGGATCATTTGTATACCATTCATAAATTTCTATATCTGGCACATATCATTTATGACGAGCCTTCTAACTCGTATCTCCAAGAAAGATATTTCTCCAGCTCTTTTGTTTATAGATTGTTTGCATGGATTCCCTATGTTAGCTTTAATTGTTTTTATATTTTTTGTGCAACCTATCTAGCTGAGTTCTTTAGACATCTTCATGAAATTGAGAGGAAAAACCCTGAGTGGGAAGATAATGGCATCAACTGGAAAAATGGGGAAAAAGTAGGAAGATGTCTACCAATACGAGATGGAGCTCATATTCTTGGGGTAAATGGTGAGGGTGCTAGAGATGGCTAGGAAAACATTGGTGTTGGGAAATTGATTTAGGAGAAATGCAAAGAATGTAGTGGCTCGTGTGGAAGAGCAAATTGCATGGCTTGAAGAACATGATGAGAAAATGTTTAATGGTGGAGATGTTGCATATGGTATTGAGGATGTGTTATTTGTTGAAATTGTGGGGATGCAAGGTATTGTGTTTCATTTGATTGAAAATGGAATAACAGTGAGTCCATTTCCCTTATGAGAAGGTTGTTAAATTTAATTCTTTTGGGAAAGTTTACATGTCCCATTAAATTTCATATATTTCCCCTATATGATTTAGATATTTTTTAAATGACAATTTTCTTTGCTTAGCATTTTTGGTTAAATAATTTTGTTGAGATGTTTACCTTGCAAGTGTTGGCTAGTAACACGATATTTCTTGGTGTTGTAATATTTCTACCTTTTCAACTAGGACGGAAAGTTTTTTCCATTACATCTTAGCTTGTCATCACTACATCTAGTGCATTACTTACACTAGGAATGTCTAGTGCTTCAGGATTAGATTTGTCTCTCTTCAACATCACTTTATTCAGTTGAAAATATGTCAACAAGTGCCTTGACCAAGGAGTTTCTTCAAAGGAATATGAGCACTGGTGTCCTTCAATCTGAAAGTGGTTCAAATTTTACTAAAACTGGTGGATCAGTGGAAGTATTGACAAAATCCTTTCTTTTTTTTTTGCGATTTCCTTATCTGCAACTCTTTTTATCAGTTACATGGTTATTTTTCTTTATGTTTTATGTTATCTTGGCTTAATAACCTTGATATGCTACAATAAAGGTGAGACTTTCACAGTGAGTAGGATCTATTGTATAGCTTTGGTGGCACAGGTTTCTACTCCTCTTGCAAGGTTTTTGCTATCTAGAGGAAAATACTTTTTCACCATGGTGAAAGGTTCTTTTCTTTCATTAGTGGAGATTTGATTTTTACCTTTATTATGTGGTTGGTGGTTGGATGTGTCCACCATTAGAATGCCTAGAACAACATTGTCTCATAGGGTGGGATTTTCTTGGGAGTCACATTTAAGAAGTTCATTCCTTCACTGGCTTGTTTGGATTTTGTATATGTTACAAATAAACATCTTTGTCAACCTTCTTTGAGAGGTTTTCTCATTCTCATTAAGGAAATTGTTTTCTTCATGGTGTAATTTTGTAGCAGAAGTTAAACTTATTTACTTTTAATTTTTATGTAGATGTCTTTGCATCGTGCAAAAAGATTGATGCATTGTGATTAACACTATATTACATATTTCAAATATCAAATAACATTCTTGTTTTATTTATTAATCAACAAGTACTTCATCCTAGTGTCATATACTTACTCATAAATCCTACTGATCAAAACTATAATCCATTCCAAGATCTCATTAATGATCTAATACATAAACATGCATGAAGGATCTTGTTGTTTATGGAAGATTGATTGTCTTTTTCATATTCCTAGAATCCTACCAATCAAACTTGCAATGTTTTTTTCTCCTTCCCTATACCATTTGGATACATCATATGTTGATAAGTAAATTTAAAATATGTCCTGTTAGTTAGTATTATTGGTTGCTGGTTAATGTGAGTTTATTTCATCAAATAACGTTGACTTGTTAATTTTGAATTTGTTGTATGATGTCAAATCTATTTACAGAGATCCCAATAAACATGTTTTGTTTTTCATATCTATATTCCATTTTCCATTGATAACTTCAGGCCACAAGAAACTCTTAAGACAACTCTTTTCCACTCGTTTTTTTACTGGTTGGATGCTTGGATTGTCTGACTTCCTCTTGCTAAACCCCGAGGACAAGAATGGTCAATAAAGAATATGGGTAAGGTTACAAGATGTTCATCGTCATCATTTCCAAGAATAGGATCACCATAGATTAGACTTCCTTTTGCCATGAATGATGGAGATGAACAAGATGATTCAAAAGTGTAGGTTTTCTCCCTTTGAACATCCTTTTAAAAATTAGTTCATTTATTTTTTGTCTAAAATATTACGAGGATCCTAATTTGTAGCAATGGACATCCTTAATTAAAGATCATATTTTTAAGAAACTAAATATGTAGGAATTATTTTCTGACAATAATGTATTTGTAAATTCAAATTCTTTCAGTAAAAAATCACATGAAATTTATTTATTCCACATGTTTCAAACCATCCAATGTGGTTCATCATCTTTGTCCTAATGATGAATCACACTAGATGGTTCGAAACGCATAGACTCAAAAAATTTCATGTGATATTTTACTGAAAGAAAATCAATTTACAAGTGTTGATAGTGCTAGACCCACCAACATTCATGGGATCTCCTTGATATGAAGTCCCAATTAGACCTCAACCCATTTAGTGAAGGAGTCCCATCTGTAATATGTCTTGGTTGTCGATGCAATGGGTTTTAATGTTGTGCTTTGGATACAATAACGCATAGTGTGATGTATGATGACTTTCGTGACAATACATGTGTGACCCTGCATAGATTCAAGTGCAATGCATGAAGGTCCTACCACACGGAAGGGAAAGTTGGTGAGCCCCTTAAAATCCTCTAATAGTACACAACTTGAAAGGAACACATGAGTTTAAATGACATCAAAAGCTAATATGAGAAATAATTCACAAGTTAATAGTGATGAATTAAAACTACAACACACATTCAACAAGATTCATACCAATGAAAATGAAATAGTTCATAAGCATAAGCATCAGTTAAATAACATACATTGAAAACATAACAATAATAGTCCTACTATATTTACAACATATGCATGAAAACATGTCGACTCTGAGCTTTTTATTAAGTGAAAGTTCCAGTCATACATATTCCATTGGCACGCCACTAGTTCCAATAGTGGAACATGAAGTCAACATAATTGTCCTCCAAATAATAATACTTCCTCTATGCTACAGAGAATCTAAAGCTCTCACAAACTCCCAAGCTCCTAATTTTAAGCCTAATCCTAGCCAAAATCTTGGCTCCCAAAATCCCTTTACATGAGTTATGAGGTTATATTTATAACAAGAAGGGGTGACTCTTTAACTCTCCTTTGTGACTCTTGCACTTCCCTCATGACTCTTCAACTTCTTTACAAAATGACTCATTACATTACATCATGAATCTTCACATTCCAATATTGAAACTCTGAATTCCACTTACAAATTATTTACAAAACAATACTACAATTTACACTCGTACCCATATAAGACAAAATTCAATAGAGTCAACTAGATAGCCTAATAAGACAAAACACTATCATACTTGATTTTGGGGAAACTTTAGCTCAACAACTTCCACTTGATGTCTTTCATTCATGTATCGGTGCCAAGCTTGGTACTATGTGATGGCATCCCCAAACTGCCTGATGGTGTCTGGCTGAAAGTAGAATTTAGCCTCCATGACATCTGCGCACAATGATTTGGAACTAGTTTGAACTTCCTTTTGGAACATGAGCAAAATTGTTCTCACTTGGATACAGACACTAATTTATTTATGCATATTCTGTCTATTCAAATCCAAATATTCCTTAGTGGTGATATGTCTAAACTTTTCCAAGTATTCTTCTATCTCCTTCCTAACCTGATTCCTAGGATTGGCTTCAGTGAGTGAGCTAATTGATGGTATCATGTGGGACTTCACCAAGAAATCCATACCGCTGTATAACCATGCATATGAGGCATGAATGCTACCAAGGAATGAGGTGAGTTGTTTATTTTTCTATATTAGCATTTGAACTCTTTCTTTTTGTAGCTCCACCTCTTACTTCATTTTCTTGCCCAAGTCAAGTGGTTCCCTTTGTATCGCATTAACCATTCATGCATGATAGCGATTGTAGCTTGCACATTCTTGAGAGTTTTGATAATATATTTACAATGTTGCTACAAGCCATGCAAGTGAATAATTTCCTTATGCATGGTAACCATCTCCTCATAAAGATTTGGCATGGCCTCTACATTTGTTGATAATTCACCCAGTATCGATTCCCTCATTTCCTCCAGATGGACGTCCGGAAGTTTCAGTCTGAGTTGTTGTACAGAATTGTTCAGCCTCTTGCCTAGCACCCTACAATTTATTTTCCAATTTCTTGTTCTTGGCCATCAAATATTTGTTGTTCCACTTTTCTGCACTTGTGAATGCCAAGTTGGTTGTGAAAATGGCATTGGGATTCTTCCCAGTGTCTGCCACAGTCACCCTTTCTCTAATGAATCTAGGAGATTTGAGGTCACCCAGAAAATGCTTCTTACGCACTTGTACAATATTCTTTTGGAGTTCATAGTATGAAAGATTATACTTGTCTATAATTGGATCATCATCAAGAGGAATAACCTCTCCTTTCTCGCTTGGAGTTGACTCTATTGTTGGAGGTGGTGGAGACTCAACGGTGACCTATTGTGTTCTTAGAATTAGGTCAACATCTTGATTATGTGGCTCTAGTTCCTCCTCCATGTCTATGATCTCTATCCACTCTTCAACATGTTGAGCAAACTTCATGTCCTGCATTTTTCTGCTCTCCTCCTTTGCTGGTTGTCGGTTTTGTTCTTGCTCTTCAACATTTTTCGATGTTGTTTCTTCTGTTATTTCTCTTGGCCTTTCCTCTTCTTCTTGCTTCTCCTTTCCTTGTTTTTTTCTTCTACTTTTCTTCCTCCAATCTCCTTTTTTCTTCCCTCTTCCTTCATTCTTCTATCTGCATCCTATGTTTCCTCTTTGCCTCTGTTACTAAAGCTACTTTCATAATAGTTGGATCCGCTTTCATATTTTGAATTCATTCCCCCCCTAGAATATAAGAAACCTTTCCCTTATCCTTATCCTACACGGTGTTTCTCACTTCTTTTGGAACTGCTTCTCGAGTAGATTTTTTCTACATAGTCACCTGTGAAGTTCCTGCAAAACTGACTAGCCCATGGGACTTAGAGGCATTATAAAAATTCTTCCATAGACCCTGCTTCAGCCAAGGAAATGTCCCACTAAGCCACTGGAAGTGAATTCTTACACAATGGTCTCTCCAAATACCACGGGGATCATACAGATTAAAGTCCAAAGTACCAAATGCAAAATTCTCTATTTCCTTTCCTTCAATCTCTATGACTTTTAGGTTCTTGATACCATACAATCCAACTTTCATTAGAAGAGTTCACCAAGGTGCTTTCTTCTTCCTGTATAAATCTTCTGACGACCCTGTGGATAGATGATATCAAACTTCTTGCATGACAAACTTGTAGTAAATTCTAATCGCTAAACACTCTAACGAATGTGCCATCACATGAGGCAAACCAATCTGCGATCTCTGATATTGCTTCCATTTCCCTATGTGACATGAATGGTGGTTCTTCCTCAAAGATCATCTTATATAGAGGAATGAGGAAGGGTCTCTAGGTGTCCAAGTCGATTTCATGCCATGAAATGCATTATGTGAATAGATTGCATCCAGTAAGTATGCAAACATGTAAAATCTCTCTTCCTCGCCCTTGGGAGGATTTAGGGTGTTTGCTACATGAATAATTAACTATCGAGCCATCAAGTCTAACCAGTTGAATAACTTCCCCTCGTTCACAACCTAGTTCAATAAGATTTCCCACAAGAAATTTTGTCTTGTATTTGTTGGTGGATGTTTGTCAAAACTTTGATGGATATTTAAACCAAACTTTAACAATGTCTTTTGTGCCCACATAATTGTTGGTGGAATAGAACAATGAATCCATGAGTGTTTTTGGCTCGGGAAAATGGTACATAAGTCGATAATTTTCTACCAAAAAAGTAGTAGATTTTATTCGTTGGCTTTGTTCAAAGTCATAGTTTTCACATCAATATGTGAAGCAATTTAACTGATAACATATTCACATAGGAAGGTTGGATATTTTCATGAAACCCCATGTAGACCTGATTTCTGGACATTAATGTATACCTTCCAATCCTCTAGATCTGCTTGGAGCTCTTTCCTAAAAAAGATTCGTTCAATTTATGCCATGTAAGATCTGATTCCTTTACCACAAAGATTTGAGTGTCTGACTATACTGGCAAGTTTACTTGCATGCTGTCAAAAGCTTCCTCGATATCTCTTTTTGTGGTACCTTTCGAAGTAACTCCCTTGGGTTCCGTGATAACAATGCCTGCTAGAGAGAAGTGCTCAACAATCATAATATCATTAGGAGGAAAAGGAACTCATTGCATGATTACATTAGGTTTTGAAAATCAACTTTCAAAGCAAGATCTGGCAGCAAACACACTGAATAATGAGAGGGACTACATAATTCTCTTGAGGAAGGGAGGGAGATTTGCTAAGGGAACTATGCATTGCATAGTCTCAATAGCCAACGATGCAGCCCGAGGCTTGAAACTCTGTAATGCACAGTTCATCTTGGGAAGTGAGAGGGAGAGATTGTGCATTGCGCAGTCTCAGTGGACAAGGTGGAAGGACTAATCTCTGGGACTGTGCAATGCACAGTTGGGATAGCCTATGATGGACATTTCATAGTCTCAGAGGCCAATCTCTCAGCTTGAGCCTTGGACTTGCGCAATGACCAGTTGGGCAAGGCAGTGCATGGCCAAGTGAAGTGCAGATCTGCCCGGTGTGGGTGTAGGAAATAAGAATATCTAAGTGACAATGAAATTTGAAGTGAATTAATGACTAAGTATGTATATATCAATGTGAATCAAGTTCAGAAATTCAACAAATAGAAGGAAAAAAAAATGTTCAAGGAGAGTCATCGAAACTGTGATCACCGATGTGCAAAAAAAAGAAACCTGATGCAACACTTAGGAAAGGTGAACAAAAAACTAAATCACCACTTCTAAAAGCTAATACAAGTTAAAATAATTAAATAAATAATGAATAGACACAATAAAAACAACACTCATATAAGCGAAGGACAAAAAGCGACAAAAAAAAAGCAAAAGACGATAAAAGAAAAACTCACCCTGAAAAGTGACATGAACTCCACTGAAGGCTCCTTGATCTCCTTGGGAATTCTAGAGCTCCAAGGTCAAATGTTCAAATAATATCTAGAGGTTTCAATTAAATAGATTTGGGTTGATTAGGGTTTATGATTTGCATGTCTAAAATCAAAGAAAATGTAACACTTGGTGGAAATTTATAAAAATAATGATTGTGCCACCTTCAGGAAACTAATGATGAATCCCTATATTATTGATCTGATTTAGAATATTTGTTTGTAGTGCTAAGATCTTCCTCATATTATAAACAAAATGCTTTCATTGTGCTTAAGGATTCATGAATTTTTGCAAGTAAAATGAAGAGGTTTTATTTTAATTTTATTAAACATTTAACATAAACTAGAAACTGAACAGTAGCATAAACAAGTATAAAACATCATAAAAAATGCATTACAACAAGCACATGATAAAGGAGCTCACCCCTCGTGGGCTACGTCTCCTTGGTCCAACTTCCAATGGCTTGGGCCTCTCTATTATGCTCAAGAGTGTATTATGCTCAAAAGTGTAAAAATTTGAGTTTACAATGCTCAAGTGCTTCTGAAACCTACTCCAATTAGTCTAGAATACTAAAAAATGTCCATCTAGCCTCTTTTTGCATCCAATTTGGTGGAAAAATGAAGAATTTATGACTTCTCCTAGTTCTCCCACTATTCGTTCCACAAATTGCTCCACATCTGATAGGAACCCACAATTTCGCTCAAAAAATCCGCTAATCAAGCGATAATTTTGCCGCGCAGTGGACCATAATTTGTCGCCATCAATTGTCCATCACAAATCGCAATTGACAAATTCTAGTGGGTCTTCTGGTCTATGAACGTACTGAGCAATGTGCGACTGTGATACAACGGACCTGATAGAACATTAATTGCAGCCTATAACCTTATCGCATCTAGGATATCTCAATCGGTGGAAAATTGGGGCCTTAGATATGCAGGTATTTGAAACGTGTTGCGATTTGCGATTGTGAGATCACATCACAAACTAGTACCTGTCGGGGGCCAATTCTGTAATGCTAACCCTTCGCTGATCTGCAATTGCGATCCATCGCATTATGCCTTCAATAGATTCTTGAAAACTTGTCCACCTGCCTAATCGCATCGCACCCTTCCCTGCTCGGGGGCTGATTTTTAACACCGACCTGATTGCGATTTCGATTTGTGACATGCGGGGGCCTAGGGTGGCTTACCACTTGGCACCTCCTCATTCACTGAGGGACCTTTCCACATCATCCAATCCTGCCATGTGAGCAAGTCAAACTTGAACTTTGACTTATGATAACTTTTGTATACGAGCTCGGATTTGAGTGTCATTCATACCGTTGGAATCAGAATGATGAGCTCTTTGAATTGAAGCTAAGTTTAACAAGATTATGGAACTTTTATTTTTTAGCCTAATTTGGAGCACCTTATTATTCCTCCCCACTAGAAGCCTTTTGGACCCCAAAAGGATCACTTTTAATTGTTCAGTAGGTGAGGGTATAGTTCCCTCACCTTTCCAACCTCTATCCATTTTTCTTTTGAAGTAATTGTACCCTTGAGCCCCATCCAAAGATAATCAATAATTCCCCTTTTTGATGTCCTTGTTCTTATGTCAAGTATAGTGTCTTACTGAAGCACATCAAGGAATTATATAGAAAAGTCTTCAATAGATGGAATTTGAATATTTTGTCCTTGATATTCAATCAGAGGAAGCTCATACAACCTTATATTCTCAACATTAACAGCAACATAAATTTGCATATATGAAGGAAAATCCATCTTGAAGGCATTGTTACCAATCTTTTCCAAAATTCTGAATGAACCATCTCTAATTGGTTTGAGATTTTTACCTTCTCATGGGAGCCTCTCTTTGTTAATGTGAATCCAAACTTCATCACCAACTTGGAACTTGTGATCTTGATGATGCTTGTCATGCCTTGCTTTGACTTTTCCTTATCTTTTCTCAAGTTGTTCTTGAACCTTTTGGTGTACTAATTGTATTTTTTCAATGAACTTTGTTTCTTCGTCTATGTCTCTATGGCCTTCAATAGTAGCACCTTTTCCAAAAATAAAATTGAAAGGAGATTTAGGAAAGTATCCCATGCATGCCTCAAATGGTGAAGTTTGAGTGGAAGAGTGCTTGGCTCGGTTGTAAGCAAGTTGAATATAGTGCAACTGTTCATCCCACAACTTAGGATGCTTGCTGCAATACCCATGCAAAAGATGTATCACTTTTCTATTCACTACCTTTGTTTGGCCATCTGTTTTTCGATCAAAGGTTATACTCTTTATTAACTTGGTGTCCATGAATCCCTGAAAGTTTGACAAAAAATTTCCCACAAAGCGAGAATCTCGATCACTAACAATGGATGTGGGTGATCCAAAATGCACCCAAACATTCTGAAAGAATAACTGAGTAGTTTGTTCAGCAGTAACTTGCTTTCTACATGGCATCAAAATACACATTTTTTTGAACCTATCCAAAACTTCATACAAATATTCATGACCTCTTTTTTACAATGGAAGACCTCCTACAAAATCCATAGAAACACTCTCCCACAACCATGAAGGAACCAGAAGTGGTATGTACAATCCTAACTTCCTAATCCAGGCTTACTGATTGCACATAATGAACATCCTTTAATAAAACAAGACAAACCTTCAAGCATACGAGGCTAATCAACATGCCTTTGTAGATGTTCCACTGTCTTACTTACACTGAAATGACCAACAATAAGAGAAGTATTCACCTCTCTTTTGATGTTAAGTCTTTCTCCCTAAGGAATAAAAAGCTTGCCAAGATGGTATAATAAGTTATAATGCAAATGATAATCCAATTCCTCTATTTGGCTACCTTGAATCAAGCTTGCATAAACATCTTGAAAGTCATTATATAATGCATATTTCTCAATATAACTTTAATGTAAAATAGAATTATGCTTGAGTAAAGTAGCTGCACTAACAATCGGCCTAGAAAGAATATCAACAACTTTATTGTAGATACCTTTCTTATACCTGATTAACATGTGATATTTTTGAAGGAAATCCATCCATCGTGTTATCACTGACAAAATTTCAATGCCAAATGTCTTACATTTGTTTGATAGTAAAGGTCGGTGCTAGTCTAAGTTTGAATTTTTGTTTGCCTTAGAGTCTTGAGTCAACTATGTATTCTCACCCATCACTGGTCATTCTCAGTCATCCCCGTCTCATAGCCATGTGTGAAACTGTGCATGAGTTACAATGTGTCACAAAGCTTTTTAGGTTATTTTGTAGCTCATGTGATAATTTTAAAGTGTTTCCGCAGCGCATAAAGCCTTTTTGTAATTTCGCAGCGCATAAAGCCTTTTTGTAATTTCGCAGCGCAACATGTTTTAGGCTGCACTACAGAATTGGGGATTTGTTCGAATCCATAGCAACCGTCATGCAAAATAGCTATGCGGTGGATGTATTTTATAGGTGGCATACTCTCAAGCTCCTGCGTGTATGTTTGTCATCAATTCTAGATCTCGAAACCTCAAAGTTCATGTAGCTGTGAGTACATGCTCACAAGTTGGATGCCAGAAACACTCATCTGAATGGTCTCTTTGTGATGAGTTAAGAAACGTTGCAAAAATGTTGCAAGTGGCTACAACCTGCAAACTATTGAAGACAAAACCTAAAAGTCATGCCACTGGAATTTATATCAGCTCTTCCCTGCGCCAAAAATCATTACCGACAAATGCCATGACATGTAATATTGAGCCTGAATCTGCTCTTTTGCCAGGGCTACCGGATGATGTTGCTAAGCGTTGTCTGGCACTCGTGCCGCGCATTTATTTCCAGTCTTTGGGGTCCGTTTGTAAACTATGGAGGAAATTCATTCAAAGCAAAGGATTCTATGTGGTGAGAAAACTGGCAGGTACCATGGAAGAATGGATTTATGTACTGACAACTGACGAAGATACTGAAAAACCCCATTGGCAGGTTCTTAGCTCTGTTCATGGTAAATGGCAATCACTTCCACCAATGCCTGGTCCCATGAAGACAGGATTCGGTTATGTTGTGATTGATAGGAAACTTTGGTCATGGCTGGTTTTTTTGATGATGATCCTGGTACTGCTAAGGCTTCAGCGAACGTTTATATGTATGACTCTGCATTGAACAGGTGGAGTGAGCTTCCAAACATGAAGGTAGCACGCTATGACTTTGCTTGTGAAAAGGTCAATGGCCTTGTTTATGTGGTTGGTGGTCATGGAGAGAGAGGTGAAAACCTTTCTAGTGTTGAGGTTTTTGACCCCAAAACAAATGAGTGGACCATGATTGAGAGTCTAAGAAGGCCCAGGTGGGGTTGTTTTGCTTGTTGCCTTGAAGGAAGGTTGTATGTCATGGGTGGACGTTCAAGCTTCACCATAGGAAATTCAAGGTGTATTGATGTTTATGATCCTGAAATCCATACTTGGAAAGAAATGAAAAATGGGTGTGTCATGGTTGTTGCTCATGCTGTTCTGGACAAGAAGATTTTCTGTATAGAATGGAAGAATGAAAGGAAGTTGCCAGTTTTCAATGTTGTGGATAACTCGTGGCAAAGAATCCCTTTGCCACTGACTGGGAGCATAACTGTTGGCTTTCGCTTTGGCATCCTGAATGGGAATCTGCGATTCTTCTCCACCAAAATTGAACCCTTATTTAAAACGCTAGTATATGATCCAATGAGTACTATCATAGAGGAGGACGATTGACTTTGTTAAATCATATTATGAAATGCCAGATGAGGATATTGCACCAGAAAAAATATCTCCGTGGCTGCTCCATATAGAACTGAACAGAGAGATGATGGTAAATAAAAAGCTCAGTATGACAGACATTGCAGAAAAGATCAACCTTGAGTTTGATGATGATTTGACATGCATTTTTAATGATGACAACGCAGAAATGGCTCTAAGGGAATTCCAGATATCAATAAAGTGTTTATCAAGTCTGGAAAAATCAACAAGTTTGATGAGAATGATGGATTTAAGCCTGAGACAGAATGGATGCTAGATACAGAAGGTGTCAATATGTTAGCTGTCATGTGCCATGAAGATGTAGATGCTACTAGGACAACAAGTAATCACTTGATTGAGGTTATTGAAGTGCTGGGAATAGAGGCTGTGAGGAAAGCTTTTCAGGATGAGCTTCGAGTTGTGATATCATTTGATGGGTCATATGTGAACTACAAGAATTTAGCTATTCTTTGTGACACAATGACATATCGAGGTCATTTGATGGCTATTACTAGACATGGTATCAATCGTAATGACACAGGGCCAATGATGAGATGTTCATCTGAGGAGACGGTGGATATCCTTTTAGATGCTGCTATTTATGCTGAAGGTGACCCTCTTAGGGGTGTTACAGAAAACATCATGCTCGGCCAGTTGGCTCCTATTGGTACAGGTGATTGTGCCTTGTATTTGAATGACCAAATGCTGCAACAGGCTATTGAACTCCAGTTACCCAGCTATATGGAAGGTGTAGACTTTGGTATTTAAAACAGTCAACGAGAATAACACAAGTGGAAATAAGTGGTTTGAATAAAAAAAGTGGCATTTTGTCATATCATAAGAAAATTAAAACATGGATCAGACAGCTTGAATGCGTTGTCCCTTTTGTTCCCGAAATAGTGGATGACACATCACCAAATCAGGTTTCATAACAATGGAACAACACATCAAGGACCGACAAACAGGGGCCTGTGTTTCAGGGTAACAGAAAAGATGTGTCATTGAAAAGAAACATGGAGCATTAAAGGTTCATCACAGCTATCTCAACCAAACTCTAGGTGTCAGAGAACGATAATGATTGAAGATCAAGGTTGTTATAGAATTTGAGTCCTATTTGATTTAAAAGTCTAGAAGATCTAGTAGAATTAGAATTTTAATTGTTTTAGGATTCCAGTGCTGTCAATTAATAGTCAGTTGTAATTATTAGTTAGTTAAAAGTTAGTAGGTGTCATCATAAGCATAATCAAATTCCCCTCATGCTGGAGGCGGAATATCGATTAGTTAGAGTTGTGTTGCTATATATAGCTGAATCATCTTTGTAACAGGGGTTGGATGTTTATGAAAAAAACAGAGTTTATATTGGCTTATGTAAAAGACTTGTTACAGTAATAGAAAAGACTACTTTTTCTTCTCAAGATTCATATTTTGTTCAGATGCTCAAGATGTATGTGGCTTTGTCTTATCCTTTATATTTTACAGCTCTATAGATATACAATCACTCTGAATTCACCTAGTTGCTCAGATTTCCTGTGTATATTTATGAGTTGAGGTTCATTTGAGAAATGTTTTGAGTGTTTAGACATTACATGCCTTGAATTCCATGAATGAGTAGTTGATAGTTTATTGAAATGGTGTTTGACTCCATGAGCCCAATGGAAGAAATCTTATGTTGTATTTCCAACCATCATGTTTATTAAAGTTTTCATTTCAAGAGTTAGCCCTCTTAGTGTTAATCATAATCAATAGTTTATTTTGAGAGAACACTCTCAGGTTAGGGAGGCTAATCCTTAGCCAAGAGTCTGGTCTGAAATAGTTACATAGAGTCTAACTGATTAGCAGCCATCAGTACATGATTTTGTGATAACACATCGGAAGTGCCAAATTTGATTGAGATTGCAAGTATTGCAATGGTTGATGATCAGTGTGAATGACTATTTCCTTACCCATCAGTTAGTGTTTCCATTTTTTCACAATTTGCACCAATGCATACAATTCCTTGTCATATGTAGGATAGTTAATCACTACACCATTAAAAGTTTCTAAATGAAAAAAAATAGGCTTACCATGTTGCATGACGACTACAACCATAGCCTAGTCACTAACATCTGTTTGAATCTCAAATGATTGTCTCAAGTCTAGAAGTGCAAGTATGATATATGTACTAGCATTTTCCTTCAACGCATCAAAGGCCTTTTTTTGGTTTCCGCCCCACTGAAAATTCTTTTTTCACATTGGTCAACACATACAAAGGAGTTGTTATAAAAGAGAAATTAGCAACGAATTTCCTCCTATATTGGGTTTCTCCAAGAAAACTTCTTACCTCTATAATTATCTTAGGCCTTGGCCAATTCACAATGACATCAATATTGAGGGATCTATTTTCAACTCACCTCCTCCAACAATATGACATAAGTAAACTAAATAAGTCTTTCCAAACTCACATTTTGACATCTTCAGATACAACTTTTCTTTTTTCAAGACATCAAGTACTTTTCTTACATGCGTGACATGTTCAACACAGGATTTAATGAAAATTAAGATGTCATCTAGGTAGACTATGACAAATTCATGAATAAATGGCCTCATCACATCATTCATCACACGCATGAATGTATCGGGAACATTACATAAACCAAACGACATAACTAGCCATTCAAACAAACCCTGTTTTGTTTAGAATGTTCTCTTCCAAATGTCTCCTTCAGCTAATATAATTTGATGGTAGCCACTTCTTAATTCCATCTTAGTAAAATACTTTGCATCTTAATTGATCTTGTAAATCATTTATTCAAGGTAGTGGGTAATGGTTCTTTACCGTACTTTTGTTTAATGCACGAAAGTCCACACACATGTGCCATGTTCCATCCTTCTTTGACACCAAGACAATAGGTGAACCACAAAGTGAGGAATATGGTCTGATGATCCCTTTATTCAACAAATCTTAGATTTGTGTCTTAATTTTAGCGCTTTCCATCACCGACATCTTGTACATGTCTATCTTAGGAAGAGGACAATATTTTTGTAACTGTATCTCGTGTTGGATTCCTTTCTTGGGAGGTAATCCCTTTGGTTCATGCATCATTTCATCATATTGGTTAACTACGTCAACCAGTTCAGATTTCAAATTCGAATCACAACCTTTAAAACCTTCATTATCAACATCATTTTGGGGTTTGATCATGAAAAGCACAAAATTCTTGCTCAAAATCACCAGTCTTTTCATCTACGCTGCATTAACAAGTGAAATATTTATTTTCTTGCTCTGAGCTCTCACAATATATTCTAGTCCATTTTTTAATAAATTATATTTGTTTTCATGTCGATGGAAGATAGTGTTTCTTTCATACAGCTATAGGCTGCCCAAAATGATGCCACAGATATCTAATGGCACAACGTCAAGCTCCACCTCATCTATGACTTTCGCAGTGATAGTGAATTTCAGTTTACACTTTCTCGTAACCTGCAATTGCACATAGTCCCATACTCATGCAATTCAATACAGTTTATGATGTGGAACAATTTCCATATTCAAACTCTTGACAATGTTTTCATAGATAAGATTGGCTTGAGAGCCGCTATCAAACAACGTATCAATATTGTTATGTTTTGAGATTGCCCTTATGTGAAACATTTCTATTCTCCTCTTTTCATTTGGAGTTTCCTTTTGCGAGCGTGAAGAACTAGTGCTGGAAATGGATTCTTTCCCTTTTAACCCCATGACTGTGATTTTAGTTTCATCACCTGTAATGGATCCCAAATCTTGCTGAGTGGTTGCAGTTGTCTTTTGTTTTCCCTTGTTGTTTCTTTTTGGCTTCATTTCGGGATGAAGCTTCCAATAGTGAGCTTCATTTTGACCCTCTCTAGAATAGTGTTTGCATGTAACTTTCTCTCCTTATTTTTTGATAGACGCATTTTTGTTGGCCTTTCCTTCGAGAGCCTTTTCTTTTCCTTGACCCTTAACTAGATTTTTACTACCTTCTTCTGAGGTGTTTTTCCCTCTTGCCTCAAGATGAGTGGCTTACGCACACACATCATCTATATTATTGGGATTAAACATTAAGATAGTATTCCTAAGGTAATTGTGTAAACCCCCTATGTACTTCAGCAAAGTGTCCTGTGACTGCAAATCTACACCTAATATGAGAGATCTTTTTCTGAATTCTTGGGTGTAATCTTCCATAGTTTGACCTTTAAGTTTTCTAAAGTTTTCCCAACTCATAATGGTTTTCTGCATATAAGCTATAGGGTAGACTTATATTTTAATTGCAACAATGAAATCATTACACGAAATTGAGATATTACCATGTTTTTTAATCTCCTCTTGGGTCTTTGATTCACAACATACTAGTGTTGCACCCTTCATTCTCAAGGAAGCTAACTGAATCTTTATGTCATCCTCTTGAAGGTTTTGAATCCTGCAATAGACCTATAATTGATGAATCCAATTATCAAGCTTCTCTGTATTCACTTCATCATTATATATGCGCAGCTCGAATTTAACATCAAGTTTTAAAAAAGGTGATTTACTAGTTCCTTTTGAAAAATGATGATGAGTATGAGTAAGGGTTGTATTAGTGGAAGAGTGTGAATATGCTTGTAAAGAAGAAGATGAAGAAGATGGTGGAGAGGGTGGAGGTTTTTCTCCATTTCCATTACCTCCTCTTCCATTACCTCCTCCTGAAGAGCCTTCTTCGTTGAAAGGTTTGGAACTTTATCCTTGCAACCTGTTATGCCTCTCTTCATAGAGGACATTCACCATCTCTGCCACATAAAAGAAAGCCTTTATGAAGGTCTTCTCATCTTCTATCATTTTTGTAGGTTATCCTTCATGAGACACGATCTCTGGAGTCTCAACTGCAACTTGAGGCTGAACTGGTGTTGGGGATTATGGCAACCTTGCTCTTCTTCAACTTGACCCAACTTCAGGGCTTCCAACTAGCTTTTCTTCACCTCTTTTTAGTTTTAACCTTGTAAGCATGACATAAACTTGGATGCAATTAAATCCTTCTTTCACAAAGAAAACCTAGTGTTGTAATTGCAAATTGATATGATTTAGAATATTAGTTTGCAGTTCTAAGATCTTCCTCAGATTATAAACAAAATGCTTTCATTGTGCTTAAGGATTCATGAATTTTTGCAAGTAAAATGAAGAGTTCACCTCTCATGGGCTATGCCTTCTTGTTCCAGCTTCCAATGGTTTGTGCCTCTCTATTATGCTCAAAAGTGTAAAACTATGTGTTTACAATCCTAAAATGTTTCTAAAACCTACTCCAATAAGTCCAACATACTAAAAAATGGCCATCTAGGCTCTTTTTGCATCTAATTTGATGGAAAATTGATGAAGTTATGACTTCTGCTAGTTCTCCAACTATTCATTCCACAAATTGCTCCACATCAGACATGAACCCATGATTTCTCTAAAAAATTCCGTTAACTGAGCGAGAATTTTGTTGTGCGGTGGGCCATAAATTTTCGGCAATGAATATCCATCACAAATCGCAATCGGCAAAGTCTCGTGGTTCTTATGGTCTGTGAATGTAGTGAGCGATGTGCGATTATGATACGATAGACTCGATGGAACATTAATTGCAACATATAACCTTATCAGATCCAAGATATCACAATTGGCGGAAAACTGGCGTCTTGGATATGTGGCGCTTTGCAGTGTGTTGCGATTTGCGATTGTGAGATCGCATCGGAACCCAGTACCTACCAAGGGCAGATTCTAGAACGTGGACCCTTTGTTGATATGCGATTGCAATCCATTGCATCATGCCTTCGGTCGATTCTTGAAAACCTTCCTTCTTGCCTTATCGCATCGCACCCTTCCCTTGCTTTGGGCTGATTTTTAACACCGACATCTATGTGATTGCGATTTGTGACATGATGGGGCTAATGGTGGCTTGCCACTTGGTGCCTCCTCATTCGCTGAAGCACCTTGCCACATCATCCAGTCCTACCATGTGAGCAAGTCAAACCTGAACTTTGACTTACTCTAACTTCTGCATACGAGCTCAGATTTGAGTGTCGTTCACACCATTGGAATCAGAATGACGAGCTCTTTGATCTGAAGCTAAGCTTAACAAGGTTATGAGACTTTTATTTTTGAGCCTAATTTTGAACACCTAATCATTTATAGAGATTACTTTTTTCACTTTTTTAATTTTTTTTATTTATTTATGGGAAACTTTCCATGCACACTGCCAATGAATAGTGCACAATTTTGGGGAACTAGGCAACTTCTCGGCTCAGTGCATTGCACAGTTTCTGAGCACAGGGGATGGATTGCACAGTTTCTGAGCCTAGTGCTAGGTTTCCATCCATGACTACACAATTCTCAAGCTCAAGCCTAAGTTACCATTATGATTGCACAGTTTTCATCATCAAGGTTGGCTTGCCTTCTAAGATTGTGCAGTTTCTAGAGGCAACCCAGTACTGCTACAAGGTCAAGCCATAAGGTTAGCTTGTCACATGAAAAATTTAGATAGGTATGAAAACAAGCAAACATAAGCACCGATGAAAATAATAAGTCTTGATCAAATCATGAATACTTGACGACAATAAAAGACAAGATCCTATGAACAAAAGGAGAGGCTCTAAAATCAAAGCATAGGAAATATTTTGGAGGGTCGTTGTAGTATCTACAACACTTGGCACAACATTGGTAGAACCCCAACTCTGTGTATGGCCCTTATCTCATGGAGAACATGTCTAACGCTTTTGGAATTATTTTTCAGTTTATTAAATACCATAGCTTCTTCAATTAGCTTGTGTTAAAGATATAGTCCTTACCATTCTCTTCATCGATGACACACTTAACTAAGCCAAGTGAAACTAAGTTGTTTCAATTGGGGATGAGGAGTATATAAATACACAAGTGAAAAAAATTGTTAGGGTCTTAGTTTTCATCTTTGGTATTGATTTGCTACTAGTAGGCCTTGGCAATACCCCGACGAAGTCACTGTAGGAACAAAAACATTTCTCTTATACCAGTGACCTTGGACAATACCACGATATATTTTCTTTCTTTTCCTCTCTACGCAAGAAGAACTTCTCTTCTTTCACCCTTATTTTATTTCTTTTCATTTTTTCATTTTTTTCAAAGAATTGTGCATAGGCACTTATTTATTTAATGAGGCGAAAGATGCAACCTAACTTATTGATAGAAAAAAAGGTTGTCCCTCCAGAGAAGGATATTTATATATACCTCTAACACACTTGTTAAATTTTTCCTCCCCTCCTTACTCTACTTGTATATATTTAGGTGAAAAGGAATCGAAAATAAAAGATCGAGAAGAGTAGGCAATACCAGTTATAGGTTCAAGTATCGTGATTCCACTATGGTTTTCTCCGATAAAGAATGCATTCCACTATCGTGATTTCACTATCGTGATTCCATCAGAGTATCATCGACTAAAAGAATGCAAGAATCACACAAAGAGAGGGAATAAACAGATAACCAAGCGTTGATAGTAGCACAACTTCATCTTGGACTTCACCATGCTTGCTCCAAAAACCAAACACGGTCTCATGCGGAAGCTAGCCTACAACTGAAAAGAAATGAAAGAAAACAATGGAGAAGAAAGTAAATTAAAACAAAACAAAACAATGAAAACAAAGAAAAAATACTCCTACTCCTAAACTAACCAAGAATAGGAGAGTCCTACGTAAAATGAAATTTGCAGTGTAACCACTGACACATTGGTTAGACTATGTAAGCGAGGGATTGCATATCACGAAATATATTCAAGCATAGCATAAAAAAGGAAAGATAAGGCAATACATACCAAGACATTCTAATTTGAAAATGCACGCAAAAAAGTACGAAAGAAAACCGCATGTGAAGCATTGTGTGGATGCATTATGGTGGTCAGAAACATTGCGACTCAAAGGCATGCAAAGACAAACTTTTCAAATTCGAAAATGGGTGAACATGTATAAATGAGAAAAATTGCACTTTTCAATAGTTCTCACCAGGTATGACTCCTCCAATGATTGAATGATAGGATTGTGCTAATCAGATTGAGTGTGCGAAAATTGTGAAACAGAATGATTTTCAATTTGTGTGGAAGAGTGATGATGAGCCTTTAAAAATATGTTTCTATTCTGACTAGAATTAGAACTAGTCTCAAAACTACGAGTACCTGACATAACCATCATCTTGGGCTGAAGTTCCTCGACAGCTTACGGAATTTCCAAATCATCATATGATAGGTCATCATAGACCAGTGGCTTAGAAAAATGAATAGTGGAAAAATTAGAGCCTTTACGAGATGAATGGGTTAAAAGGTCAAGGAAAACATGATCAGAAAGTTGCAAATGAAATATAGAGGCATCCTCATGATCTGATGAATCATAAAGAGGAGAAGATTCAAAATAAGAAATTTCACCCTTCATTTCTTCGAAATGATGAGATGATAGATTGGGAAGAGAAAAAAGGAGAAAATTTATCCTCTTTGAATTCAGCTGAAACACTGACATTCCATGAGTTCTGAGAGTGATCGAAAGTAATAATATCATGAGAAGGTAATTCCTCGGAAGATTCAATAGGAATGACAGAATCACAAAAATTTTCTGGATAATGAGGGAGAGGTGTGGATGGAAAATAATCAACCTTCATCGTAGATTCTTGTCCAGATCTAGACTCCCACTCATAGTAATTGTAAATGATATCGCAAGTTTGGTTCTCAACAACAACTCCATCCAGAACTTTATCCTCATGAACATCAAAAGAAATGGGTGACACAAGAATTGACAATCCAGAGGACAAAAGGAACCAAAGGATGGAGGACTAGGAGATAACACCATTGCAAACATCAAATTCACAGTTCAAACTTGTGCTAGAATTCTGAGTATGTGGGATTGGATAAGATGGTGGTAAATCAATGGATGAATTCTAAACTTATCCTACATCCACCTGTGGAAATGCAGTTTTTTTATTAGAAGAGAGGGAGAGTCACTTGGTACAACAACCTCATCTGTCACAGATTTAGAAGCTCTAATTCGAGGTATGTTGAGAGACTTTCGAAAGATTCATATTCCTATAGATTCTTCGAAATGTGAAAAAGAAATTTGAACTTGTCTTTCAATAAGGGCGAATCAACATCATCTCCAAAAAATTCAAAGAAAAAATAAATGAAATGATCATAAAAGTCATCAAGGGATTCAATAGGTGCTTTTCACAATTGCATAATTTTCTTGAACATAGATTTATAATCATACCTATCAAAGGTGTTGTAAAGCTCTATGTAAAGGTGTTCGAAAGAGTGTATAGAGGAGACAGGAAATGTGTGACTCAATTCCCTTACATGCCCTTCAAACGTGAGAATGAACAACCTATAGGCAACATAATCGCAGTCAATAATTTGTTTGTGCAAAAATCGAGAAAACAAGAGGTGTGCTTGAAAAAGGTTTTTTCGCCCTTACCATTGAATTTAAGATTTGACAAGTCATCATTGATTCTTGCTGGCACTTTAATATTTGTGGTTCTAGAAAAATATGTCGGGGTTGTGATTTGGGGAGAATCCATTAATGAGTGTGGAAATTTCAAACTGAACTCATGGGCTCAGCTTGCCATTTAACCCTCCTTCTAGCACCATAAATGTCGACAATTTTGAACCCACCAACATTTTGGTGATCTTCCCAATATGAAGTCCCAATTAGACCTCACACTATTTAGTGTAGTAATCCCATCTAAAATACGACCTGGTTGCCAATCAAGTGGGTTTTAATGATGTATCTTGGCTACAATAATGAATAGATTGAAGTATGATGACTTTGGTGAGAACAAGTGTGTGACCTTGCGAAGAGTCAAGTGTGATGAATGAAGGTTCTACCACATGGAAGGTAAAACAAGTGATCCCCTCAAAGTCTTGTAATAGACTTACATAGCTTGAAAGGAACACATGAGCATAAATCACATCACAAGCTAATATGTGAAATTAGTCAGTTACGACTACCTCTCATCGAAATGGTCATTGATGAATGACTTCCATAACGTAGTTGAATCCCAAAAAATAATATCTAATATAATGCACTGTGAAAATCCCTCAATACTTAAATTCAAAAGTGTGAATGGAACTCTACTTGAATGGTTGATGAGGCACAATACTTGTTAAGGTTTTGTAAATGGGGTAGAAAGCTAAGTGGGATTGATTGTGGGGAAAAATCCATATTTAAGCGTGCTTGAGCAAGAGGCGATCTAGGATGGGTGACCTCCTAGGAAATCCTCGTTACTAAGTGCAAGCCCCATAAGTGATGATTGATGCTATGTGATTCATTTCACTAGTTTCAATCCCACTTCTTCACCCGTGTGAGCATCGCACGATGCAATGAGTGCTAAGTGGAATATTCAAAAATCATGAGAAATTACCGAGTTACGACTACCTCTCATGGAAATGGTCATAGATGAATGACTTAATTAATGTAGTTGAATCCCAAAAAATGATATCTAATATAATGCATTGCAAAAAACCCTTAATACTTAAATGCAAAAGAGTGAAGGGAACTCTAATTGAATGGTTCATGATGAACAATACTTGCTAAGGTTTTACAAATCGGGTAGCAAGCTAATTGGAACTGATTGTGGGGAACACTCCATAGTTAAGCGTGCTTGAGCTAGAGGCAATCTGGGATGGGTGACCTCTAGGGAAGTCCTAGTTACCGGGTGCAATCCCTAAAAGTGATCATTGACGCTATCTGATTCATTTCACTAGTTTCAATCCCACTTCTTCACCCCTGTGAGCATCACTCGGTATACTGATTGCTTAGTGGATTATTCTAAAATCATGAGAAATTAATCAGCTACTAGTACCTCTCATGGAAATGGTCAGATGAATGACTTACTTAATGTAGTTGAATCCCAAAAAATGGTATCTAATATAATGCACTACGAAAACCCCTTTAAAATTATTTCCCTTTCAACAACTTTGGAATGGATTGTTCTTACCCTCTTCTAGTACATTTTTCCTTCTTTCTTTGAGGTGTGTAGCTTGAACACAAACTTCATCAAGATTCGTGGGATTAAACATAAGAATGGTGTGTCAAAGATATCTATGCAAACCTCCAATATATTTCAACAAGGTATCTTGTGACTGCAAGTCCACTCTTATCATAAGAGCTCTTCTCCTAAACTCATGAGTATACTCTTGCACGTTTTGAACTTTTACCTGTCTGAAATTTTTCCAATTCATGATAACTTTTTGCATATGGGATAGATGGTAGAATTGTTTTTTCATAGCAGCAATGAAATCAGAGAAAGTAACAGAAACGTTACCATGTTTTTTGATCTCATCTTGAGTCCTTTATTCCTACCAAATGAGTGCTTCACCCTCCATTCTCAATGAAGCCAACTAAATTTTGATATCATCCTCTTGAAGGTTTTTAATTCTACAATACACCTCCAACTGATGAATCAAGTTATCAAGCTTCTCTACATTCACTTCACCATTATACATGGGCAACTCAAATTTAACATCAAGCTTTGGAAAATGCGATTTACCAGTTCTTTTTGTAGAATGATGATGAGTATGAGTAAGGTTCGTTTTAGTGGAAGAATGTGAAGATGGGGGAGGGGGTGGAGGTTTGTCTCCTTCTCTATTACCTCCTCATGAAGAGCCTTATCCTTTGGGAGGTTTGGAACTTTCTCCTTGCAATCTACTATTCCTCTTTTCATAGAGGACCTTCACCCTATCTGTCATATCAAATAAAGCCTTTTTGAAGGACTTCCCATCTTCTGTCATGATAGTTTCTCCTTCATGAGACATGGTCTCTGAAGACTCAACTGCAACTTCTGCAACTTGAGGATGTATTGGTGTAGAGGACTTTGGGAACCTTGCTCTTCTTCTCCTTGAGCCAACTATAGGGCTTTCAACAATCTTTTCTTCACCTATTTTGAGGTTTTAACCTTGTTACCATGACAAAAAACTAGCAAACAATACTCCTTCTTTGAATAAGAAAATCTAATAAGAAAAAACTAGTGCTCTGATACCAACTTCATATGAAATGGAGCAGATTAGTAATGCTATTCTCATTCCCCATTTAGAATAAAACCAATATCCTTATCATTTTCTTATCAAGTGCTTAAGGATTCACCCTTTTTGCTAATTAACTTATTCCCATGGGAGTTTCTTATGTAAATGTTATAAATAATTTTAGCATGAAACATATGATGAACAACAACAAAATAACAAAAAATAAACATTAAAATACAACATGCAACACATAGAATTGATGTGGACTTCACCCCTCCTAGGCTACGTCTCCTTGGTCTAGCTTCCAATTCTCGGGCCTCTCTATTATGCTCAAAATTACAATAAAAGTGTGTTTAAAATGCTTAAAATCCCTCTAAAACCTATCTCAATGAGTTCATAATACTCAAAAATGGCTATCTAAACTCTTTTTGCATCCAATTTGGATAATAACTTAAGAAGTTATGGCTTCTCCTAGTTCTCCCACTATTTGTTCCACAAATTTCTCCAAAACCGGCATGATTCTACAAATTAGCCCCAAAAATGCTAATAGGACGAAAATTTCACCACGTGGTGGGCTATAACCTGTCAGTCATATTGCAAATCACAATCAACGAATTTTGGTGGGCTTAAGGCCTTGTTAACTCAGTGACGATGGTGCAATAGAGATATCGTGGACCCTACGGGACATTAAATTGCAATTCATAACATCTCTCATCCGAAACTTATCACATTTCTCAATCAACAGATAACCATCGGTAGTCATAAAGAGGAACTTGTGTTTATCTATGATATGAGATTGTGATCCACAATCCATCGAATCGAAACCTAGCTATCTAGACTCTTTTTTCATCCAATTTGGATAATAACTAAAGAAGTTATGACTTATCCTAGTTCTACCACTATTTGTTCCACAAATTTCTCGAAAACTGGCATGATCCTACAAATTAGCCCCAAAAATGCTAACTTGGCGAAAATTTCAATGTACGGCGGGCTATAACCTGTCAGTCGTATCACAAATCACAATCGTCGAAGTTTGGTGGGCTTAAGGCCTTGTTAACTTAGCGATGATGTTGCGATAGCGATATCGCAGACCCAACAGGACATTAAACTACAATTCATAACATCTCGCATCCGAAACTTTTCACATTTTGCAAATGGAAAGTAATCATCGACGGTTATAAAGTGGAACTCGTGTTTACCTGCAATATGTGATTACGATCCGCGATCCATCGAATCGTAACCTGGTACCTGTTGGGGCCGATTTTGACATGTTTGTGATATGTGATATGCGATTGCATCGCAACCTTGAACATGCCGGGTCCGATTTGTAACACCTTTTCCACCTACAACTTATGATTTGTGAAACATGGGGGCCAATGGCAGAAGGCCACTTGGCACCTCCCCATTCGCTGAAGGGCTTTGCCATGTCATCCAATCTTGCCATGTAGACAAGTCAAACTTGAACTTTGACTTCCCCTAACTTCTGCATACGAGCTCATATTTGAGTTCTGTTTGCACTGTTGGATTCAGAAAGACAAGCTCTTTGATCTGAAGCTGAGTTTAACAAGATTATGATACTTTAATTTTTGAGCATAATTTTTGAGCACCTGATCACCAGGAAGAAGGAAAAGCATGTCACTAAGTGCAACTTAAGGAGTGGCTATCATCAAAGTAGAATTGTTGAAGGAGACACATGGAACACGAAATTTAAAAAAAACAAAGGTTTGTTTGAATGGCTAGTTAGAATTTTTTGTCTTTTCCGTGCTCCTACTACTTTTGTGCGTATGATGAATGATGTATTGGAGCCATTTCTAGTTGAGATAGTCTATTTAGATGACATCTTAGTTTTCAGAAAATCTCTTGATCAACATGTCATGCATGTGAGAAAAGTATTAGATTTCTTAAAGAAATAACAGGTCTTTTAGAAGATGTTAAAGTGTGAGTTCAATAAAACTTCTTTGGTGTGCTTGAGGCATATTGTTGGAGGAGGTGAGTTGAAGATAGAGCCCTCCAAGGTCGTTGTCATGATGAATTGGCCAACTCCCAAGACTGTCACTAGAGTAATAAGTTTTTTGGGAGATGCCCAATATTGGAGAAAAATTATTGCTAACGTTTCTTCTATTGCAACTCATTTTCATGCATTGGCTAGTGTGGAAAAGGTTTTCCAGTGAGGAGGCAAGAAACAAAAGGAATTTGATGTCTTGAAATAAAATTTCAGTTCAACTTATGTACTTGCAAGTGACTATGCCATGGCCACACTCATGCAATATGGCAAGACCACTTCATGTCATTCAAAAATTTTCAATGGTGCAATGATCAACCATATGCATATCTTAAAAATGTACATTTAAGCTTGACTCAAGAGAACCAAGTAGGGGAATTTGATTACCATTTGTGTCATAATTGGTTGTACCATCTTGGTAAGAAGGATGTTTCTATTGATGGTGACATGGAAAAAGACAAGAAGTTCATTGAACGATTCTAAATGGCACCTCAAGTAGTTCAAGAGCAGCTTGAGAAAAGCCAAGGCAAGTACAAAATAAGGCACGACAAGAATCGGGTAGATCACAAGTTCCAATTCGGTGATGAAGTTTGGCTTCACATTAACAAAGAAAGGCTCCAAGGAGGAGGTAAAAAACTAAAACCAACTCATTAAGATCCTTTTAGAATTTTGGAAAAGATTGGTCATAATGCCTTCAAGTTGGATTTGCCTTCATATATGCAAATTTATGTTGTTGTTAATGTTGAGAACTTAAGCTTGTATGAGCCTACTTTGAATGAATATCAAGGAGAGAATGCCCAGATTGCTTCCATTGAGGAGTTTTCTCCTGAATACCTTGATGAACTACAACAAGACACCATTCTTCACAGAAGAGCAAGGTCTTCAAAATGAGGGAGTGTGGACTACCTTCGAGTGGGGCTCAAAGGAATAAATTCTTCCAAGGCTAAGTGGATTGAGATTAGAAAGGTGAGGGAACTGTACTCTCACCTGTTGGACAACAGAAAGTGATATTTTGGTTCCAAAAGATTCTAGTGGGGAGGATTGATCACGTGCCCAAAAATTTTCTCAAAATTAAAATTTGTCAGATCGGTGTGGAACCTGAATGACCGTGTAGTTCTCGTTGTTCCAAATCTAGTGCAACTCATTTCATATGAAACAGACTCCATATTCTCCCAAAAACATGTTCTGTTCGTTTTCTAAAATAGGTGAATTTGGCAAAATTGTGACAACCTAGTCTGCAATCCATTCTGCTGACGTGGCCTGCTGAGTGGGCATGGTTTATTGGGTTAACTGGTTCGTCGGACCAATCGGGTCGCACCACTTGGCATGATTTTATTGGTTTGGTTGTCATTGATGTGGAAATGTTTTATTGGTGGTATGTTCGCCAACCACATGCTACCACGTGGCCCAACCAGAAGCTACCACGTGGCAACACGGGGGTTGCCAAAATTTTGGGTCATGTTTGAACTCAACTCCTTAGGGATCGATACCATGACCTCTCAAAAAAATAGCATCACACCCTAACCACTCACGCTAACCATGGTCCTTATTAACCATATGATAAAAATGTATTTTAAATTGAAATCAGAGGAGGTGTTGGGGGAAGGGGCCAGGGCTTAGCCCCAATTGCCCATTAAACGTTGCCATGTGAACACTGCCACGACGTAGGGCCAAATATAGAGGGGCCAGCCATGAGGGTCCAATCTCGGCCATATGACATGTCAACAAAATGGCAAACAAAGGATTGGGGGCTCGAATGACAGGGTTAAGCCATTAGCCTTAGCCCCGGGCATGTGGCCCCTACATGACCCTATTTTTTGAAGTTAATGACTTGGTGGCCATTTTAATGCACCTACATTTTTTGTCGATTATCGGCTAAATTGAAGCTCTATTAACATAATTTGGGTCAAAGTTGTAGGACTGGTGTTGAATTTTTGGGAATTTGTAGAGCGAATAATAACCAAGCTAGGGAAACTCATAACTTATTGAGTTTTTGTCCAATTTGGGAGCAGGAAGAGGTTATACAACCATTTTTGGGTCTTCTGAAGAAATTGGAATAGGTTTCAAAGGCATTTGAGCACTTAAATGTACGTATTCACACTTTTGAGCATAATTGGAGAGGGCCAAGCCATTGGGAGATGGACCAAGGAGACGTAGCCCAGGAGGGGTGAACTCCTTCATCATGTGTTGTTGTGTTACTTTTATGGTGATGTTTATGTCTGATATATGTTGTTGTTCATTGTTTCAATTATGTTAATTTTCTCATGAAATTTACATAAAAACACATAAAACCTCATGGTTAACTTGTAATTTACCTCATAATCCTCAAGCACTTGTTTATATTCTAAATTGGAATTTAGCACAACAAACACTAACTTTCCCATTCATAAAAACTTGCTTCACTGAATTCGTTGTCTCCAAATGAGGCCGAGTAAGGGTATATATACAAGTTTGATCATGACCACTAGGTCGACATGATCTCTTGGAGGGAAGCCAACTTCTTCTTATAGACACATCTCTTTCTTGTAGGTCGACATCATGAGGGCTAGTGACAAGGTCTTGGAGGATGACTTTACATAGACAAGTGTGACTCTTTACAATGTGTAACATGACAATCACTCTTTTCTTCTTTTATGACTAGATCATAAAATTCCTAAAGGCTCTCAATGGAAGCCTTGACTCAAAAATAAAATATATTGCTCATGAAACCCACGACAGAAGCATTACAATAATTTTATTTTTCTTCTTTTCAGCTCTTTACATAAAAACACAAATATATGTCATTATGAAGACCGAACCTAGTTACATTTTTTCAACAAGAAGTCCCAAGGTGAAGTTGAATCCATCCAAGAGGGGAAGAAAAAAGACTTGTCCAAAATAAAACGCTTCAGTTGTCATGAATTGAGGCACTATGCTAAAAAGTGTCCAAACAAAAAGTCTATCAAGAAGGAGTTTGTAGTAGCAGCATCAAGTGAAGCTTTGGCTTCACAGTCAGAGCTAGATTTCACCCTTATTGTATGCATGGCCAAAACTATGATGGGGAGTGTGTTGTACTTGGATTCGGGTGCCTCATTCCACATGACAGGCTGTAGGGAATTTTGCAGTGACTTGGAGGAGAAATATCTCCATATGATTATTGAGTTTCGGGACGACGAAAGATACAATACGACCAAGATTGGTATAGTCACCTTTCATAGGGAGTCAGGATCCCCTCTTTGACTCAAGAATGTCATGTTTATTCCAGGCCTAATGAAAAATATCACCTCAGTAGTAATTTTGGAATACCTTGGTTATGATGTGATCTTGAGCAGAGGAAAGGCATTCCTGAGACACATAGCCACGGGATAGGTAAAGCAGATTGGGGTTCGAGTCAAAAACCTGTATTTCCTTGAGGTAGAAGATGCATGCACAACATTGAGGAGCAAGGTAGAGACTAGAGACATGGAGCCTCAAAAGGAGCCTCTTGAAGTTGTGGAGAATTCGAAAATGGAGAGCTAGAGAGGATGTACAGTGGAGACATCCACTAAAGAAAATGAGGGCTTCTACGAGGGAAGCTGACTTCTTCTTCTAGATACATCTCTTTCTTGTAGGTCGACATCATGAGGGCTACTGACAAGGTCTTGGAGGATGACTTTACATAGACAAGTGTGACTCTTTACAATGTGTAACATGACAATGACCCTTTTATTATTTTATGAGGGCTACTGACAAGGTCTTGGAGGATGACTTTACATAGACAAGTGTGACTCTTTACAATGTGTAACAGGACAGTGACCCTTTTATTATTTTATGACTAGATCACAAAATTCCTAAAGGCTCTCAATGGGAGCTTTGACCCAAAAATAAAATATCTTTCTAATGAAACCCATGACGGAAGCATTACAATAATTTTATTTTTCTTCTTTTCTGCTCTTTACATAAAAACGCAAATATATGTCATTATGAAGACTAAACCTAATTACACTTTTTCAATAAAAAGTCCCAATGTGAGGTTGAAGTTGCAGAGCATCCAAAAATGGAGAGCTAGAGAGGATGCAGAGTGGAGACATCCACTAAATAAAATACCTCTGGTAGGGGTGGAGTTCAATCCAAGTGGGAAGAGGGAGAACATGCAGCTATAACTTTAGGAGTGAGGTGGCATGTTGTAGATCCTTAGTCCAAGAGTTGCATAGATTTGGGCAGGGTCCACTGAGGCATTCTCCTCATGGATCATTACCTCTCTACAAGGGGGCCACAATATTCGGTAGTAGGAGGATCAATTTCAGTCAGATACTAAGGAGTGCAGAGGAGTGTTGACAGCAGAGAATGAGGCTGAGTAGCAGAGTTAGTAGTAGCACAAGTTTCCTAGTAGATAGTTGTAGACACAGTTGATTCAATTTTTTTTTGTTATGTTTATTTTTATGCTTCTCAGTTGTTGGTGTTGCATTAGGAACAACAACGGCGTGAAGTGTTGCATGCATTACATTCCACAGGTGTAGGATAAGGGTGGTTGATAATCCCTTTCTTGGTGAGAGGGAATGTTGAAAATGCAACAAGACAATCTCAGTTTGACTTTGGCTTAGTCAAACTAGAGAAAATGAAAATTTCCACATCAACAGAAATCATGGATGTAGTTAACCGAGGTAACATGCTACTTGCCACTCAGTTAACTCAGTTAATTTGAGTTGGAGGGCTTGAGTTCAATTAAGCATGAGTGATTCCTAACTTGTAGCAATTTAATTAAATTATATTAAGTTATGTGTAGTTAAACTAGTTCTCAGTGAGCAGAGAGATAGGTTATTCACTTGCATGGTGTGCTCAGTTGAGAGAATTAATTGTAATACATTTCTATTCATCATAATATTGCAAACATGTATTGGGAGTTTTAGCAAATTACTTTCCCCGAGAAAAATATTGTGTGCATGTGTGTTATTTCTCATTGCATGTTTGTGATTGATGTTCTAAATTTTGAATTAATTTCCACAAAGTAGTAGAGTATGTTTGTGTCTTGTGATTTTGATTAAAAATTATTGAGCAGTTGAAAGTTTTCATCATTTTTTCTACATGAAACTACACTACAAAGATTTGAAGAGGCTAAAATTAAGCCTTGAGTGCAATTTTGACCTCGTAATGTTGTTAAGAAGGCCAAGATAGTGATATGGAGCTGAGTAAGAGATTAGGGAAGTGTTATATCACATCCTTGAGGTTGAGTTCTATGATATAGGACTACATAGAGGGTCAATATAGCACTATAGAGGCTGAAAATGGTAAATTTGAGGGAAAACATCAAATTTTGGCTAGGATTACATATGTAACTCTACATTAAGGGTTAGGGATGTGCTACAACACTAGAGTATGTATGCCTTCGTAGACTTAGTAGTCAAATCGAGTCAAATCGTTGGGCGGAGGTGGGCCCCTTGTCTCACAAACAAAGGGGTCTCATACACCAATTTGGTGTCTTGCTTGGCTGTGACCTTAAAAATGGATATTATTATTATTATTATTATTATTAGATTTGTGAGATTGTTTTAAGATTGTATTATACCTTTAAAATAATATATATATATATATATTATATATATATATATATATATATATATATATATATATATATATATATATATATATATATAATATATATATATATATTATATATATATATATATTATATATTATGTAATAAATATTTTAGAATGTTAGTATAATTTTAGAATGTAAATATTTGTTGAATTGAGGCTTCTGTGATCCATATCAAGTATATGAGACAGTTGTGAGATTTTTTTAAGTAATTTTATTCTCTCTGAATTTTTTTAAATATTTTATTTTTAATATGTGTTATATATAATGTTTTAGAATATAATGATTAGATGTTTATTTCAAATTTCTCACAGAATATTTATTTATTTATTTAATTTAATATATATTGTATATTTATTTTTATTTTCTTATAAGTTTGTTTATATATATATATATATATATATATTAATATATATATATATATATATATATATATATATATATTAATTATATTATTTATTTAATAGATTTCTAACCTTTTCATATCTTTAATATATTTTTTTGTTAAGTTTAATGTAAAATTATTTTTTTCATTTGTATTATATAAATTTTGGAAAACTAAATTGAATAATTTAAAAAAAATACAATTTCATTTCTATAAAAATTACAGATTTATGGTAAAATCATATGTTTTAAAAGAAAAAGAAATAAAAATTGAAATTGAAATAAAACATAATTGATTAATTTTATAATTTAAATTATGTTTTAACTTTTAAATTTTTTAGAAAGATTAGGTATTAAATCTCTATAAGTTTTCTCACACCACATATGCATATTCACATATGTTTTAACATTAAATCATCTGTTTACTATATATATAAATTTGACCTACAAAATCATCCCAATTTAGGAGTTTCTTTTCCCAAAAAAAAATATCTCATACTTGTTATTTCATTGAAATGAAAGTATGTAAATTAGTTTTCAATAAAACATTCTACCAATCCGAAATATATGACAATCAAAATTAAAACTTGGTAGGTTCCAAAAATTACAGCAATTTTAGTTTCAAAATTTGTTGGCATTCACCATAAGGACATAAGAAACTTTTTTTGTAATCACTAAATGTCCTACAAGTTGGAGTAATGCTTCCTTTGAACTTATGTCCGCATTGAAATGATGTTCCCTTTGGATGTCATATGTATGTGATATGTCCAACTCCTCAAACAATTCGTATAATTGGCACATTCTTTGTTGCCAATGACTCGGGGAAAAGTTGTGTAAAGTACCAATCCCCAAGAACCAATCAATAACCACTAGTGAATTGCCAAAGATGTGTAAGAACTTCACTTGCCTGGACATTGCATAGTCAAGGATGAGCCAAAGCCCAATTAAATTTGCTTTATTATTAGTTCTAGGCATCAACGCTAAACTAAGAATGAAAGTGTGATGATTCTCCACTTGAAATGCAATTCACAGTTTGCATACATCCTTGACATGAATTTTGGCACCATCAAATAAGGCCTCCTGTAATCTAAAGTAAAGCATACATTGTTACCAGTAGACAGACATCAGGTCATCACATGAAAAGCATAAGTAAAGATAATAGAGACACAATAATGGGGAATCAACGAATGCACAAAGATATCTTCTTTATTATTAGTCGAATTGGAATCACATACATACATACATACATACATACATACATACATACATACATACATACATACATACATACATACATACATACATACATTATATATATAAATATATATATATATATATATATATATATCTATATATATATAGTCAACCGAGACAGTTACACAGTCTAACTGTCTAACCAAATACTACAAGAATATGACATTAGTTATCACTTTATTACAATATGAATTCTAATAAATCACTATAGAAAAGATCTACATGTGCTCATCGAAAATAGACCATTCACACACTGCCAATATAACTTTAGCACTAGATTACTTAAGTTATGAGATGTACTAAACTTTTTCTCCCAGGGGTGTGTCTTTTGCTAGGCTTTCTTACCATTTCTTACCAATCCAGTTCAAAGGTCTTTCCTTTGTCTGCACATCAGCATAAACATGTGAATCATTTTGAAGCATATCATCCATGGAAACTTCATTTCCATTTCTACCACCTTCTCTTTCCTCTTTCTTCAGCTTTTGTGAAAGCATTGTTGGATTCAGAGTCCAACACCTTTCAGCAAGATGCCCTTGCTTATGGTAGTAAGTGCAACACATGGGCATCCTCTTGACAACATGATTTTCCTTGTCCAATGGACCTTTGGCTCTTTTCTTCTTTTCCTTCAAAACTTTCCTGTATGTGGCCATTCTCTTCCAACATCTAGAAACATGATGGTTATCCAAACCACAAAAGGAACATGCAATTCTTTTCCCATGCTTACATGGAAATTTTCCATGCTTTGCAAAATCCAAAAGAATATGATTAGAACCAGATTTATACCTGCCTCTTTCACCTTTATTACCTTCATGAGAAGGTGAAGTAAATGAAGAAGTGGCAACCTTTTGAACACCATCAATCTCTTCAAGGCTGTTAGAGTTCCACACATCCCTGGTTCAAGTGTGTGCTTCTGCACACCTATAATGCAACTCCCTCTTGGAGATGTTTCAATGGCCTTCATGGCAGCTTTGGAACTTTCTCCATAAGACTGTCCAGAGAGAAGACCCAAATACTTATGCCTTTACTCAATCATTATTGGTTCAACAATAACTTGTGCAGGCTTTCTCAAGCCCTTTCCTTCACAGCCCATCTTGGAAATTAGCTTGAATCCTATGCCTCTAGTATGTTTTTCAAAAGAACCAATATAGGCATTCTTAGAAGAATTTGAAGACAAACTGGAATGGTTTACCTCTTCTTCAAGCTGATATTTGACTAAGGCTTCTTTGGCAACAAAGAGTTATGACTCCAACTCATGCATTCTCTTCAGGTTCATATTTGCAATAGGAAGTTGCCTCTCCTTTTCCTGCAGTCTGTCAGAAAGCAACTGCTTCTCTTCCTTCATGGAATTCAACTGCTCTCTAAGTATGCAGCTCTTCTTTCCATCCTCATGCATTAACTTGTAGAAGTCTTGTAATGAAGGAGGAATTTGAGGATTCACTTGTAGAAGTTGTCATTATACCAATGAACAAAAGAACTTCAAACAAGATTAACAAAGAGCTTATTCAAGTAACCTTTGGAAAAATACCTCTTATGCTTTAAGGATTTCTTTGAGGTCCTTTGAGATAGAAGAATGCCTTTAGCCCTTCTTCCTTTTTGTCCTTCCTAGACTGAGCTATCAATAGCTTTCCCTTCACCTCTGCAAACTCAAACAATAGTCAATCTGCAAAACAATCATACAATCAATCTCTGGTTGTTTAAACACCTTTAGACAAGCAATCTTTGCTCTGTCAATCAACCATACTGATATAACCTTCTTTGAAGGTGAGGTCAACTAATCTCAAGCTCTAATACCACTTAATCTAAAAATGGGGCACTTCGGCTTCTAGTCTAATTTATAAGAACATCTCCGACTCCCAAAGCTTAAACATTCCCAAGTCACAAATGATTAACCAATGTGGAATTAAATATGTGCTTGAAACTAAGGTGAATGCTTATGGTTATTTTAATTATTTAATCTAAAAATGGGGCACTTCGACTTCTAGTCTAATTTATAAGAACATCTCCCACTCCCAAAGCTTAAACATTCCCAAGTCACAAATGATTAACCAATGTAGAATTAAATATGTTCTTGAAAGTAAGGTGAATGCTTATGGTTATTTTAATTATTTATGTGCTTTAAAATATGTTGTTTGTGCTGATATGTAAATAAATGTAACAGTGCAACAATGCAGCAAATAACAAACACATAAGACAACAACTTAATATGGAGTTCACCCAAAACTCTTGGGCTACGTCTCCATGAGTTCTAGTCAACTCAACTAGGCTCTCTGGGATTATGGAAAAGTCCTTTTACAAGCTCTTGGCTCAACTCCACTATTTTACACAGAAAAAATGGGTTTAGACACCATTTTATCCTTGACTCTTGAAGCTCTCTACTCTTCTGGCTCTCGCCTCTCGCTCTCACTCTCAGCTCTAGCTCTTCGCTCTCACTCTTGGCTCTCGCTATGGCTCTCGGCTCTGGCTCTTTGCTCTAGCTCTTGGCTCTCGCTCTGGCTCTCGGCTCTGGCTCTTGGCTTTCTGCAACCTTTAGTTCTCTGTCTTTTCACTTGAACTTCAAGTGACCCCAAAGGCTCCCTCAGCTGCTTTCTGTATTATCTTTTTGCTCACCTGCTCTGTCCTTTTGCTTCTCGACTGCTCCTGTATTAGCACTCCTTATCTTTATCCCTGTTAGTCTATGGCTTTAAAGCTAATTGGCATTGTCTGTTCATTTCCCCTTCTCAGGCTCTCTGGCTCCTGGTCTCTGTCTTCTTGAATCCCCCTATGAGCATTAGCAATCATTGCTAAACACCTTCAGCGATGGTGGCCACATGTTTCATAACGAAATGGACCATCGGTGCCTTGGAAATCCCAAAAATGGTCGTTCTCTGTTTACACAGAGAAATACGCAAATACAAAGGAAAATTTGCCCAAACACGGTCTAACAGACTTCAAAAATCTCTAGTTCTGCCCTATATTCCCTTAAAATCTATCTTTTGGAGCAATAGCGAGTGATGTTGATCAATGCCTATTATTTATTTCAGGTGGCTAACACACACGAGGATTACCCACCCAAAAAGGGTGGTTTTCCCTCTCTGGCGCCTAGCCACGTGGCATCTAGTGTATGGGCTCGTGCGAAGCCCAATGAAAACCACTTACCACCTACAGCCCGCCCAAAATCCTGCTAGTTTCGTGGTTTCACTTTGTATTTCAAAAATACATTAAAACATTGAAATTCTGACGAATGGCTTTATGGTTAACTTTAGATACTATACAGCGGCATTTATACACCCTTTCGGGTCCAGATTCATCATATCAGGCACATTCCTTTTGTATTTGGTTTATTTAACAAAATGTGATTTTACATTGAAAAACCACCTTTTCACGAACTTCAAAATATATATACTTTCACCCATAATACCTGTCGGGTGCAGCTTTATCGCAAGTCGCATATGTATCAACCCCCACTCTTTTATATAGTTTCGATGCAATATTGTGATGTCGCAATCACATAGTCCCAGGGTCTTTCCATATGGCATGGCCTATGCCAACGCTGATTGTAATCCATCAATATCGGCAATCACAATATCGGTCGGCACAGGGTTTCGACTAAAGCCCCATGCCACTACTGATGCCAATCTGTCGATATCGGTGATCGAGATATTGTATCAGCCCAGGGGTCCTCACCTTATGTTATATGTGCATGTGCCTTCCTCCAACCCCTTTTGTCAAGGATCGACAAGGGGAGTTTCTTCCCCTTTTCACCTAAGTCCGCCTTTGACCTCCTCCGATGCGATTTCTCTCCAGAAAGCCTTTTAGGCCATTTTTTTGAAGATTTGCCTCTTTTTCCAAAGAGCAAAGGGCATGTTCTTTCTGTGATAACTTCTGTATACTAAGTCCATTTTTTCCCATTCAAGTTGCAATAGATTCAGAACGAGACGATCTCTCCAATGAGGCTATTTCCAGGAACTTCCTTGGAGTTTCATTTTTCCTCTCTGAGGAACACTTAGACTTAGGAGTTTATCCAAAATCCATTTTCGATCATTTCAAGGATCAATCTTCTAGCAGGGCATCAAAGTAAGCTAAAGGACATCAAGGTCTGCATTAAAGAAACAAAGCCTGATATTGATCAAACCCTAGAAATCTACAACAACAGTCTACATCAGCAAGTTTGTCTATACAATCAAGGAGACATTCTATAATAGAAATAACTTGTGTCTCCACAATCCTCATCAAAAGGCCACCAAGACCCTCATTAATATGTCTACAAAGCAAGACAATTCAAAGGATTTGAAAATGAAGATCACATCAGCTTGGAAGAAGTTGAAACCCTAGCAACAATAATGATCTACAAAATAAGGAAAATCATATTGAAGGCACTATCATCTCCAAGGTTATGAAATCAAGAAAGGATCGTCTCCTTTCCCTAGAAGAAGACCATCCGAGGAAGCAACTAATCATCCTCATCAAAAGGGAGCAACCTTTTCCATTTAAGGAAAGGCTTTCTCACTTGAAAGAAGATCATCTGAGAAGAATCCCTCAAAAATCTTCTTCAACCTTCACTACCATGATCAAGGTGAATATTTCATCTTCACATGACAAGTAACAATCTTTTCAATTTATAAATTTTGTTAAATGAATACATGAATTGCAAGAAATCTACGATTGATGGGTCATCAAGATCCCTTGCATGGAGAAGAAGGATAGTGAGAGTCCTCTAAGAAGTTGAAGTCACTAAAAGGTCTACTCTAAATTTATGGAAATGGATACTTATGGGTTCCCCTCATATAACAATATTGGAGACATCAAAGAAAATGTATAAGATAGACTCATTCTTTGAATGTGCAATGAAGAAGGACACATGAAATTTTATCTACATGGAAGCAAAGGTATCAAAGGATGTAGGACATCTTCATAAGGTCCCATATACAAGATTGAGGAAGGAAGATAACCATCACTGATCTATAATGCACTAATAGATATATCTATGAGTTACCTCATTTGATAACTTATGGTCTCTATGATAGATAGAGAAAGATAAGTTTATGACAAAAATATTGAAGGTTAAAATAACTCAACCATGTACAGAACAGAAAGGGAAGGTTGGTCGTCAAGAAAGAAAAAATAAGTATAGCTAAGATTCAATGCTATAGAAATACTTTGGAAGCTCATATCAATGAAAGATGGAGGAAGCTGAAGAAAAGGACCAAGGAAAGATGGAGTAACAAATCTCTCCTATGAGTAAGATAGTATCCCATACAAAAGGGTCTTATCATAAGCTCCTAAATCTTGTGTTATAAGATATGAAAATGATAATAAGATATATCATGGCATCATGGAAGCATCATAAACAAGAGATCATGACATTACCATGGGAATCATGAAGGACAAGATCAATGGCAGACAAACATGTAGGATATATAGCTCTTGGGAACCTTAATGGACATTGAAGGAAGGAAAGGCGTAATTTAAGGCTCATCATACAAAAGGGAAACATCTACCAATTGGGGATATACAAGATCCTCAAAATTATCTGATGGAATCCTCATCATAGGGTTCACTGATATAGAGATGAAGTAAGTGTTTCAACAAACATTCCAGCTTATGGAATCCATGAGATGATGATATGATGACGTGAAGTAGATCAATGGATTGAAGATGTTTTCAATGAAGGAAGCTACTGCAAGAAACTTCGAGGACCTGAAGGTAAAATAAGGTATGTATGATTTTGTTCAATATTATAATGTCATGTCATACGATTGCAGGTAACATGGATCACTGCTTATATCTTAAGAAGCATGATCAAGAAGAAAAAGGATTTCCTCCTCTAAAAGGATGCAAGAAGGTATAAGTCACACTAAACGAAATCAACATAATATGTCCTCATACAAAGTATGAGATGGTTAACTACAATGAAGAAACTCTGATTGAAAGCTAATGGGAATGAAATGTGTGGGGAAGGAAGAGATCATGAGATATGAAACCATGATGAAGGAAATCAACATCCCAAAGACCAAGAAGATTTGACTAGGAAATCTCCCGAAAAGATATGGAGATTCTGATGAAAGTCTAAAAATGAAAACCCTTAAAAATGGATATCTTTGGGAGATGTGTCAATATGTGTGTAGGATGTTGATACCTACAAGAAGATGTCATGATGAAGATCCATCTTGTAAGGTATGATATAATTTAATATGATGTTTTTATTTATTGAATAATATCTGGACAATGCAGGGCTACTCAAACAAGAGCTGTAAATACAAGTACAACTAGGATTCACATGGTGGATGGAAGAAGCATGATGAGAAGGAGGTAGTCATATAACAAAGGTTCCAGATATGAAGAAGGCGACTTTCCATGAAGAAAGGAATGACATGATTAAATAAGGAGGAAAGTGATCTATGGTTGTATCCTTGCAAGAAAGAAGGTCAACTGATTTTCATGACATCAAGGAGAGAAGTTGATCAAGCAGCTGAAGGGCTCACGAAGAAAGAAGTTGTTGATATATAAAAGAGTCTCAGGCTAAGAGCGAGATCTGATAGGTCCCTCATCAAGAGGGACCTTGGATTGGATCACCCCTAATTAAAAAGGAGTGATGGTTGTGTTTTTCTATTTCATGTGTCATGCACTAGACTAGGACTAACAACCGTAAGTATAGGTTAAGGCCATGAATGGAAATGTAGACACATGATAGACACAACATTCTTGTCCTCACTTTGGAAGAAATAATGGAAGGTTGGGTAATCATCTGGAATCTGATGTTCTTTGACAATGCGTAGGGCATCCAAGATAATAGTAAGAAAGAGGACCGATATTCTTTGAGGGTTGGGAACCCAAGATAAGAATAGTCCTAGAAGGTCATACTTGATGAACACCCGGGTGGGTATGTACCTTGAGAGACAATGATAAAGGTGTTTATACTCCCCAACATTGTGCTCTGATCTTATGAGAGATAGTGTTGTTAGTCAAGGCCTTGCTATGAATAATGTTGGTTACTATGATGCTATACACATGGGTTACCAATCTAATTCTTCTTATGAGAAATTCTTCTGATTGAGAATGACCAAGTACCATTATAAATACCTCCCTAGTTAAGAGGGAGTGTTGAAGAAAGTGTAACTAGGTTCGATATTTACAAATGTAATTTTGATCTTTGTACTTGTCAAGAAAAAGAAATATTATTTATCTAAATTATAAGAATGAGTTTTTTGCTCATTTCATAGGTCTGGGAAAGTCAAAGAATCAAAGTCATGTTAAAGAGCTCTTCTTGAGCATGAATATGAGTCAACCAAGTGTCAAGTAGCGCACCAAGATGAGCACTATCCTCCAAAGAAGAAGACTGCCAGCAAAACAATGTGAAATACAGTTAAGTCGACTTCAAAGTATATATAGATGACACGTCAGCTCAATAAAGGAACGCAACGGTTCACTAAGTTCACGTCAGCTTGCATACATGGATGAGTAGCTATAAATACATAGTTGGAGTAATCGCAGACGAGAATTCTTAGATCACTCTGAAACTTTGATGGTACAGTAAATTAGAGTATCTCAGTGATAAGCATAGTGACATTTTCGCATAAGATCTTTGAAATCTCGGGCAAGCACAGTGAAACATAATCTTAGGTTTCTCTTGGATTTGTTGTGGGAAAAAGGACCTTGGATACCTCTGCTATGTTTGGTGATGATGACAGTGGAATATAACAGTCTCATGACCATGTTCTCTTCTCAATTTTAGTGACTACTATCTTGGAAGTTATGCCCGACCTCTGACTTACAGCAATAATATTGAAAGGTTGTTTTAATTTGTGAAATGAAATTCCAAAGGAATCAAGAAGGGCTAGTCCAACTTTTGGAATTATGTCAATATTGAATTGAGAATAGACGTTCCATCGTTGAGGGAAAAAGGATTTAAAGAGGAATAGTGAGTTTAATTGGAAACCATCGAAGAAAGGAGGGCCTAAGCTTACTAAGAAGGGAAGCGCTGCATGCAAATTTGGAGTTGTACCGAGAATCCTGGGCAATCGTGGCAAGACACTACCATCTAATTATAAATTGAGACACTCTAAGAAGTTTTTTGAGTTCTTTAAGATTATTTCTGTGAAATTTTAATTTGATTTATTGACAATATACTATTGATTATGACCATACAGATGACGAGCTTCTTCGGTAAGGTCTTCAATTAAATGATGAATTATAGAGCGTGCTTGCGAAACATGATTCTACAGCCTCAGGGTGTCCTTTACCATAAGAACTTGTGATTTGTAGCTCTCAAACACCATCTTCTAGTGCCCCTTATGATGAAGATGAGGTTGAAGACGATTTTGGACAATTGGCCACAGGTAACGTGAAGATTTTTTCGATTTTATGCTACTAGAGATAAGTTGAAATAAAGATTTCACTATTGTCTTCAAGTGACAAATAGCTGGAAAAACAACTTAAGAGAAAAATTCCCCATAGCTAACCAATCTCCTAGGAAAATCCATTCAAAAAAATATAATGATATCTTACTATTATGTAAACCTAACTATGATAGAATTTGACTTGGTTTTTGGGTGCCAATTACAATAACATGGCCAAAAATGAACTTACACATGGCCATTTCCTAGATTACTCAATTTGAAAATTAAATGTATAGAACATCAAAATCCATTCAGTAAATAGTGATCTTGAGCATTGAAATAAACAATAAGAGCAAGAGTTCTCATAGCTAACCAATCTCATAGACAAATCCAGTGAAACTCGTGCAACTCAGACCTGTTGTAAGCCAAAGAAGAAGTAGATCATTTTTTGGAGCTCTTTCTGACTTCAAAAAATAGTAGAAAAGTTCTCTTCCAGTAACCTCACTAAATTCATATACCTACATGAAGAAAGCATTGAAGAATCACATATTTAACTACTCCATATGAAAAAGTTAGCTCTTCTTTACTTCATACAACGATTTTGACTCCAATAGTCATTTTCTTTTAGCTTCAATAATACATAATTTTATCAAATGTCCATAGATATTAAACTCTTTTCAAACATATGTCAAACTTCAATGTGTTCATATCAATGTAAATCACTGGTTTTTGGGTGTAAATAGAGATATGTGTCTTTTATCCTTTCCTCTCTCTTTCTTTTTTTCCTATTAACATTCATTCTGCTATTAAAAGTGTACATTTATCAACTCTTTGTTTCTCTTCTTAATCTTCACATAAATACACAACTGATTGTTTATTTATCATATTCATATCAACCTAGAATCTGCTATGTATGTATGCTAATTTCATTTTTTAACATGGACTGTATATAAGATTAAATAGGCTTTACTGTGAATAGATATGACACTTACCCAACATATATATAAAACTAAATTGCCATGTATAGATATGACACTTACCCAACATATATATCAAAACTAATATTGCCATGGTAGCCTAGAAATGACTCCACTATTGCATTTGCAAGTGCTCCGGGGAATGAGGCAAGGCAAGGAAAGTGATAATGAAGAAATACTATGAGTGAACACATTTCTATTTTAGCTACCTACTACATTTATTTTATTTTATTTCAATAAGTAGCTCACTTGGAAATGGTATAAAACTTGCCTTACAGGAATTTATTATTTTATTCTTAACATACAGGAAGAAGGACCGGTAGTTCGGTTAACTGGCCAGAAAAAAGCTAGTGATAGGGACTTCTCTGCAACTTCAGTTTGCGATGAAGTCGATCAAAATATTTCAGTACCTTAATTAGTTTCATTGGATATGAAGCTTCCTTAGGAACTAGATCACCATCAGTTTGGACACAAACTGTAGCAATTCTTGGGCTACAAATAGGAGATGGAGCCAACTCGAATTGTGAAAGCGAGTAGTGGAGAAGATAACTTTGTATATCACCAATAGATTGAGAATTGGCCTATATCATGTTGCCAGGACCTGTGTCAATTTTCCATCTTTTGTAAAACCTTCATCAAGATAGGATTACCAATCAATTGTAGATTCAAATGCATATACATTCTTACAATTCTCCGTTATCAAGGAAGCCAATTCCAATTATACAAAGGTCTTGAAATTGTGGATTTAACCACTGAGTATGAATTTAATTTCGTAATTGTGGATTTAACCACTGGATATGAATTTAATTTCCACCATTTAATGTGATTCAAGCTTTGGATTTATAGGTTAGAGAGTAAACCCTCTTGTAGGATGGAGAAATCTTGAACACTTTTCTTTTGCCTCATAATATTTCATAAAATGAAGTTCCAATTGAGGATCCTATCTGTTCAAATGACATGAATGTATTTTCAGCAAATATAAGTGTGTTTCCTTATTATTTTCAAGGTTGATTTCCATAATTGTTTTTCATTTAGATTTAAAATGACTTTGCTGCTAGATTTAAAAATAATGGATTTTTTTTTATTGTTATCCATAAAGAAGATTTAAGAACTGATATATAAGTTAATTAAAATCACTATTTGGTAACTTTGAATGTTGAAACCACCTTAAAAGAACATTTAAAATGTTTTTGTTTATTTTTTAAAATATTTTTTTATATTGTCTCTAGAGAGACAATAGTTGGATTTTTTTTTATATTGCAATGTTGTAGTCGAAACATTACCTACCATGGTCCAATAGTTAAAGTTGCAAAACTACTAGTCACATGTAATAAAAGTAAAAGAAAGTAAATACTGCTTTGGGTAAATATGAGTTTGGTCTTTTACAAGTTACTAATAAAACATAAATACATGCTAAACAAATTTATGCATATAAGTACATACATTGCATATATGTAACTAAATGTGGTTATTTCTCCTATATCATTTACTTTAAGAAAAATTTGTTTATGAAAATTTGACACCATCCTGTCCCTTATTAACATCTCAATTTTTGCAAAGAAACTTAATTAATCATCAAATTAAACCTTATTCATGGACCTTATCAACATGAAAATTCTATTTTACTCAATGAATAAATTGCGGTCATTTCAAATTTGCACATACAACATTCTACTCAATAATGATAATTATTTGTTCAATCGTCAAATTAAACCTTATTCATGGACCTTATCAACATGAAAGTTTCATTTTACTCAATAAATAGAGTTCAGTCACTTCATATTTGCACATACACAATTCTCCTCAATAATGATAATTATTTGTTCAATCATCAAATTAAACCTTATTCATGGACCTTATCCTCAATAATGATAATTATTTGTTCAATCATCAAATTAAACCTTATTCATGGACCTTATCGACATGAAAATTTCATTTTACTCAATGAATAGAGTATAGTCATTTCAAATTTAGACATACACCATTCACTCGAATATGATAAATGATTTGTTCAATAATCTGTTAAACATATTATTTATTAAAATTTTTAAACATATTAAATATTCCAATATATCTCATATCTCATTTGGTTCGTAAAATTACTCTATTGTTTTAATTTAATTTAATTTAATAAATAAATAAAAATCAATTAAAACAAAATATTTAATTTAAAAAATCATTTCTATTTATAGATATTTGAAATTAAAAGTTGTTGATACATGGCTGTTAAATAACTTTGGTTTGGTCAATAGTAAAACCAAAACTCTTTTCAAATGATTTAAAAAAAAAAAAACCCTAATTTTTCGTGTAACGTTGGTTTCAATGCTATGAGGATAGCGTCTACGTTCTTGTTTAGTTCAACATGTCTGGACATCCCATTCTAGAATTTAACCTTTCTTGTGTGTGTTGACGGGCCTTAAATTGGAGCATGTGCAGAATTATTGAAAATCAAAGTAACATAAATACAAAAGATTTTGCGGGAAGTATCTATATCTCTACTTTGCCTTTCATTTTCGATTAATGGAAAGAAGTTCACAATCTAAACTATTATTATATTCTTTCCTTTTGGAAACAGTGATTTTAACTTTCTTTAGTTTTGGAAACAGTGATTTTTATAAAGCATACAACAACAAAAATGTATAGATAACAAAAACTTGAATTCAAAAATAAAATTGTTATTTTATTTTACATTGTTTTTGAATTAAAATACAAAATTCTTATTAATTTTACATTTTTCTAACTTAATAATGTCCTCAACTAACATGTTTCTGCCATAACATAATATAAAAACAATTATTTATTAATCTGTTGAGACGTGGGCGTGGGAATAACTTTGCAGTGACAAGGACTGCAGTTTGCATATGACGATGGTATCTATGAAGGTGCATGTATCTTCTGTAGAAGTCCCCTCTCGAATATCTGTCACATAACATTCCACAACATTAGTCCAAACACTTCCCTCCTCCACGAACTCGTTCAATGTCGTCACGGATTGATAATTCCGAAGGCGGTGCTCTCCTCCCAACACCCTGAAACTGAGAATGTGCTTCTCCTCGTCCAGAATCTCGAGGCGCTCCATGCTGTTCTTCGCTGGAAGCCCCTGAAGCATCCCACCTTGACATCTCCCTGACGAAGGGCTTGTACGTTTCAGGGTTATCGAACCTTCGAATAACCGACCACACTGCGCTCGCCGGTGCATTGATTCTCTGAATTATTACGGACGAGCACTGCTTTTCTTCCTTTCCAACCTGGCGGTTGTAGTACTTGTTTATCAAACTGAGGGGCCTGCATATGTTTTGTTGGGCAACCAGAATTTTGATTTCAATCTCTGGACAGATTTTAATCTGCTGCCTCATCATTTCCATTCTCACAGTACAAATAATATCTCTGATTTGTATTCTCAAAGTTGCCGATTTATCTGTGGTTAGGCTGTAGAGACACACATATATATATACGGTGATGAGGAATAATATATGGTTCCATGATGGTCGGCAACTGTATGCCGCCCTCCATTAATTTCGCATCTTCCTCTCCCCGTTTTTCACTCTTCACGGGTTGAGGAATGATATAACCAGCAGCAGTTGAATTGGATACGGGGATCAAAATTGAACACACCAGAGCCCTTCAAAGGGTCTCTGGCACGTCAGAGAAGTAGTGAGAAAATTTTACCAGTCAAAAAAAATTTAAAAATTGATTTTTGTCATTTAAAAAAAAATTGGAATAATATCTTAAATTTTTTTTAAGAAGGGCTGTCAAATTGTCAACTTTTTTTAAATTTTATTTTTTCTCAAATTAGAATGTTGAATTTGTAAATTTATTTTCATGATAAAACTTAAATCCCATTTCAAAAACAACAGTTTTCTTTCGAGTTGTTTTTTCTCATTTCAGAAACTCTCATTTCAAAAACAACTTTCCTGTTGAGTTTTTTTTTCTAATTGTGCATATGATGCAAGTTCTTATTAATTATTATGTCACAATTACTTTGATACCATTACATTTGGCAGTTTCTGAGTTGCTCCCATTGTAAACGCCCGTTGGAAGAGGTAGGTGAAAGAGGCGCAATATATATATCTAATCTAACCCCGTTGCAAATTTTATCTTTCTTCTGTCCATTTTCAGCACTGATATGTCTGTGTGATTGCTTGTTTGAGTCTGTATGTACGGTCGGTCTGGGTGAGCCTGAGTCAGGATATCTGTCTCAAAGTCTGGTCTGGTTGAGTCTCAGTCAATGCTATCAATGTGCGATGCCGGAGTAGTTTGGACAGTTTGGACTAGATTACCACCACTTTTGCAGGGGAGGCGCCTGGATCATTCAATTGTTGAGCAGTTCAATGGTTGTTGGGTGAGAGAGTTCTCTCAGTTTTTTTGTCCAGGGAGATTAATCATATCTCAGTATTAATACAAATTGTATAGTTCGTTTTAATTCTTGCATTTATTTTTCTCTCTACTCACGTGTCTGAAGTCATATGATTCATTGTCTTATTTTATTTCAGCAAATATGTATTAAAGAAGGGAAGAAGTTGTGTGGATGTTACTGCTTTTCAGTGAAGAACGGAAGGAATCTATTGTTGTTGATATCGTTCAAACTCTCCATGGTTGAAATCCAGGTATGTACTTGTGAATTTGTCTTCTGAAATTATTAAATTTAAATTCTCATTAATTGATTTAAACGTAAATCCCATGTGTGTGCATGCATGGCTGTGGCTCCACTTTAATATGTGTCTGGTGTGTTGTTCATTTAATCACTATAACCCAGATTTAGTTACTGTCCCTTTACGGCTGCCTTTGGGTCTTTCACATTAGTTTTGTTTAGCCTGCAGGGTTTAGCTCCTGGATTCAATATGTATGTGTTGTGTTTTTCCTTTCATCACTCTTACCTTGGTTTAGTCTGCTTTGTATTCACTTCGACCCGGGTTTCTCGGTCTTGTATCGTTGGCTCTGCATCTCACATTAATTTAGTTTAGCCCTGCATGGTATAGCTCGTGGATTGAATATTCATCTGTTGTGATTTCCCATTAATCGTTGCAACGCCGATTTATTCTACCAGGTATAGTTGGCTCTAGCTCTCTCACACTAACCCAGGTTTACCGGGCTTTGTATCGCTGGCTCTACGTCTCTCACATCAAGTTAGTTTTTAGCCCTGCATGGGATAGCTGGTGGATTCAATATGTATTTGTTGTGCTTCTCCTTTAATCAATGTAACCCTGCTTTACGCTCCCATTAATCTAGGTTTGCTCTTCCTTGGATCACTGGTTGTTTAAGCTGTGTGGATATTAAATCCTAATTCATTGAAGAACGGAAACCCTCAATCGTGGAAACCATGAAATCCAGATATGTAGTATTAATAAATTTAAATTCTTATTAATCGTGATTTAAACCCTTGTATGGATGGTTGTGGCTCCACTTTAATCTGCATCTATTCTGCTTTTCATTTAATCACTATAACCCAGGTTTACTATCCCTTGACTGGGTCTCTAGCCTCCCATTTCAAAAACAATAGTTTCTTTTTGAGTTGTTTTTTCTAATTGTGCATATGATGGAAGTTCTTATTAATTGTTATGTCACAATTACCCTTTGACACCATTACATTTGGTAGTTTCAATTGAGAGCGACTAGATGTCAATATGGGCCATGTATTAGGTCTGTAATTTCATTGGGTTGTGCCTGAAGGCTGCCCAAAGAAAGGTTTGACCACGATTTAAGCTCGAGATGAACATAGATTCATCATTCAGCGAACGCCTCTCAAGCAAAGTTTAAGCACAATTTATGCTTGGAGAGGAGGGCATTCAACAGGTTTCCTAATATACTGAACTTGATTTGTTTGAGGATTCCCAATTCCTGGTATGTTTTCATATTAAAAAAGGAGATACCAAAAATAGATACACCTTTGTACACACTTTCATTGAATCCTAAACCTGTTTAGTATTTTACTGAATTTTTTCATTCATGCAATAAACTTAAATTTGATTGAGCTACTTGTATATTGGCTTGAACGTTCTGGTCACAAAAATTTCCTACAAAATTAATCCTTATCTGAACTGGAGTAGGGATATAGGTCTCCAGGCTATCCATTAATCTTATGTGGTTAGATTTCTCAATCACACATGTGTAAGAGTAATGCATTTATTAATGCAGCCTTTGACATAGAAGTATATTTTTTTTTGTGAAAAAATAAAAAGAAATTTGAAAATAATTTACTATTGTCAATTGAATTGCTCCTTTTTTTTATGCTTTTCATAATGGAAGTGCTACATGAATGTGTGCCCTTCTAAATGAAATTAAGACCTGCACTTCAAATTTGATCACTGGATACGTACACCCCACTGCGCCCTATCCACGAACAACTACTCATACTATTAATTGTTTTGGAAAGGGATCATACATTACTCCTTTACAACAAAAGTATACATTTATTTTTTAAATGGGAGGGGCCATACAAAAGTATACAATTTTTTAAAATGGGAAGGGTTAGTTTTTTAGAAGCACTATGGGCCCTTTTATTTTTAGATATATTTTTACATACACATGTCAGTGCAGGCTGACAGCCATCACATCTATGGCCATCACCGAAATGAAACATATGCTGCAACATCTACAAAATTCGAACATGGCCAAGAAGCGTGCAAACCAACTGCTCCTACCGCTATATCATACACTCTCGTGCAAGTATAAATATAGCGTGCAAGTATACATATATTGTATACTCATGACCATTAATTAGGATTACACCCTTTTTCATTCTATATGTAATAGATATTGATCTGGTTTTTAACTTTTTTAATTTAGATTGATGATCGTGGGCAACAAATCTCCAAAGTGGTTAACCGCATACCGCACGGCCCCTGGCAAGCCTCATTAATTTCGAGAATTGCATCCGCACTACACCTGACAAGAGCTCATTAGTTTCAGGAATTGCATCCCGTTTTCCGTTCATCGGCACCCCGTTTTTCATTTTACAAGAGCTCATTAAGTAGGTAGATGCAGTTGATTTGGATATGGTTCTGTTGAGGAAGCAATTGCAGTTGACTTGAATATGCTTCTGTTGACGGAAGAAGGGGAAGAATATCCACCGTCTCCCCAAAGGACAACTATTCGGAAGAAGGGAAAGAATATCAATGAAGGTGCACGTATCTTCTCTACAATTCCTCTATGGAATATCTGACACATTTAAATGTACACGAGAAGACTATATGATAAATAGTACCATTCTTGCTAGACACATGAGCGGATTACCTTGAGCGGATGAGCGGATTACCTTGAGCTTCACCATGGAATAAACCCTATGATGGATAATCTAGAGTGAGTG
>APFE030592844.1:0-29551 GCA_000404065.3 Pinus taeda | reverse complement strand
TCCAAAGGATCCCACCTCCACAAAAGTAGAGAGATGTCAGGAGTTTCTTAGGGTTAGCTGGATACTATCGAAGGTTCATAAAGGACTTCAGAAAGTTGGCCTCTCCTTTTTTTGGGTTGTTGGCCAAAGATTCTGAGTTTATATGGTCAAAGAATTGTCAAGAGGCCTTAGACATTCTAAAGGGTAAGTTAACTACTGCACCAATCCTTAGAGGCCCAAACTAGTCCCTTCCCTTTCATATTCATAATGATGCTTCACACAAAGCAGTAGGAGCAGGTTTAGGTCACGAAGAGGAGAAATTGCCCTATGCCATCTATTTTATCAGTAAGAACCTATCAAAGGCTGAGCTAAGCTATATTGTGACTGAAAAGGAACTCGTAGCTATTGTGCATTCATTGAACAAATTTAGCCATTACATTACAGGCTATCAAACATTTTTGCACATTGATCATGCTATAATCAAATATCTAATGAACAAACCAGATGTGAATGCTAGAATTATAAGACGGTTGCTTTTATCACAACAGTTTGATCTAACTATTGTTTATAAGCCTGGTAAGGAAAATGTTGTTGTTGACTTTCTATCTAGAATGAATCTGCCTGTAGGTGAAGAAGGAATGGTGGATCACCAATTACCAGATGAACATTTGTTTTCTATTTCAGTTCTCTCCCCATGGTTTGTTGATATCGCAAACTATTTGGTATCAGCACAGTTCCCACCAAACTTGCCCTCCAAAGAAAAGAGCAAGATAGTCCAAAAGAGTGCCCCCTTCACCTGGATTGTGGCCAATCTATTCAAAATTGGCCCAAATCAAATCTTAAGAAGGTGTGTAAGGGAAGAGGAATTCCTTGACATCCTTATGACCTATCATGATGGGCCTTATGGAGGTCACTTTGCAGCAAAGAGGATAACATTCAAAGTGTTGTAAGTAGGCTATTATTGGCCTACTCTTCATCAGGATGTGAAAAAGTATATTATTCAATGTGATCGGTGCTGGAGGATGGGAAAGCCTACTCCAAGAGATGAAATGCCCCTACAACCTCAAGTGACTTTTGAACCATTTGACAAGTGGGGCATGGAATTCATTGGGCCTATCAACCCTTCTTCAAAGCAAAAAAAGCACATCATTGTGTGCACTCATTATTTGACTAAGTGGGTAGGTCTACTACTTGCGAAGTTTGTCCACAATATTCTTGTTGTATTATGTGGGAACTTCAATTCTTTGTCCAGAAGCAATCTGTTGCATAAAAAATTGTCACCTTGACATTATGCAATCTATGTGAGTCCATTACCACTCATAATTTCCTCCTTTGCAAGTCTTAAGCCTCAATTCTTCATATCAAGCCTTGAAAATAAGATAAAGCCCTCAAAAGTCTCTAAAACTTTGGTTCCACACTTTCTCTTAGCATTACCTGCGGTCCCGCACCTAATGGTCATGTCCCCTGTGCACCTAACCACTTTGTCTCTGTGTTATGGGTGTGGACCCCTATAAAAGTTAAAAAGGCGCAAGTATATTCTTAAAAGCTCACTTTGAGTCATTTCTAGAAGCTTCTGGAAGGAATCTTGAGGTGGCAAGTTCGCTCCTTTAAGGTTCATGCATCCCATACCTTAAGGAGCTAACCCCTTGATGTGAGGAGCTTATCCCTTTGAAGGAGGACTCTATCCCTTCATAGGTGGACTTGTAACCTCCTTCCTTTCCACTATAAAATGAAGCATTAGGCTGGTTACTTGGGAGGTTGAAAGCTGAATATTTTTTAGGTGAAATGAAGCTGGAACTTAGTGTTCCTAATTGAGCTTTTGTGAGGAGAGATTACATACCTCTTGATCTCATTTGGAAGAGTGTAAGGCTTGTAAAAGTAAAGGATATTCCTATTTCAGACCCTGGGAAGAGCTTGTACAACATCAACGCACCAAAGGTTGTAAGGTTCTTATATTTCAAAGTTAATACAAATAAGTTTATTTTTCTCAATAAGTTGTGTTTTATCGTTTATTTTATGGATTCCTTGATCACCATAATGAACATGATTTATGATATTAGCTATGCAGGTTTTATTTGATGTGTGCTTGTTTGTGATTGCAAGTACTCAAAAGGAAACTCTTTCGTGTGGTTGAAGAATGGCTGCTACAAACTAGCGTTGGACTTAAGGTAGGGTCTAAACACCTCTATAGTTTTTATTAATGAATCGCAATATGTTTACAGAAAGGTAGATTTACTTGTCCTTCTTGTTGCTAGATATCTTTTGATACTAGGGAGATCAGCCTTGTCTACAAGATCAATTTATCTGGCCAACAAATTGGCGACTCCGTTGGGGAACTGAAGTTGGTTTTTGGTTTTCCTTTGTCTTTGACTTGAGAAACTTGTTCTTGTTTCTGGTTTTTGCTTGATGTGTGTGGGATTGAGTAGTTTTTAGGATTTGGATTATTTTTTGTTTTTTTGAAGTTTTCAGAGGACCGCACTTTCTTTTTATAGACAGTGCGGGCATCTCCGCACTTTTCCTTTAGTACACAGAGCGGTACCGCATTTGGTTCTTCTGGAAGCCTGTGGACCTTGTGAAATTTTTTGAAAAACCTAAAATGTTTTCTTCCAGTTAAGTTTAGGTTTCATTTACAACTTTTAGTGTCTACCCAGATCTGCATGTGTTCTGTCAAAAATCTCTTGTGAGTAAGTTCCAATGGTATTTTTGTTTTAGATGAATTTCTAGAAGTTTTGCATGCCTAGATTGGTTTTCACTTGGTCTCTGTAGTGACTCAAAGATCAAAAGTCTAAAAAACCTTAGATTACCCTGGTGTCTTTTGTCTTCTTGATGAGTCTGAATGGTTTGTGAAATCTGTCCTTAGTGAGAAATAGATTTCGTTTTCTCTTTGCAAATATTTGAACGAACTTGGTTATTTTTTGATTGATTTGTTATTTTGAACAAATTAATCCTTAGTTTACTGAATAACTAAGTAAAACATCCTCAAAAAGATTTTAAGCTCTTATACAATTAGGTTTTTAGAATTTTTTAGATCTCAAGATTAGTTTTGTAGTTTTTAGTGTTTTCTAGAAATTGTAGAATCTCTTTTGAAAGAATCGTTTTTTGTAGTTTTGAGTGTTGAGAAAGAAAAGGGATTTTTTGTGAGCATAATTAGTAGTCTAATTTTGAGTTCTCATTGAAAAAGACAAAAATATTTTCTTTTCATTTACATGTTGAAAGAAAGATTTGTTTTCCAAAGAATTCCATTCTCAAACTCTTTCTTTCTTTTAGTGTTTTTGGAGTCGAGTCTTCACACCATCAAAGTTTCATTTCCATACCTATTGACTTAAGAAACAACCCATAAAAGTAACACTTAATTAAAATTGATCTAGCAATCTTTTTATTTTTAGGGCTCTTATCACCAATATAGCTTAGGCTAGTATCTTGGAGTAGGGAGTAATTAACTCACCAAGATAGTTAAAACAAACAAGTAGCTATATCTTGTGGTAGGAAATAAATCTAATTGTAATTGATATAATCTGGGAAGCTTCTCTTAAAGGATTCAATCACGAGATCATGTCTGAACCTTTGAGATAATCAAGTCTGTCTCATTAGGAAAGATAGAAAATTTGCATGTATTATAAACGATAAACCTCATATTAACCATTGTCGAGGAGCCTGCGGTCACTTGTTGGTAAACCTCATATTGATCATGTTGAGAAGCCTTCAAGAATATTGAGCTTTGTTACTCTGCCCTTGCGCATAGATCGGATCGTAGACTGTTCCCCCAGCTGTATTTGTTACTGTTGGTAACCTTAGTGTCCATAAACTTAAGATTATTTCCTAAGGTGGCAGTGAAGGACGAGTCTCACTATACCTAGAGCAGATGTTAACCAGACTCAATTGGACTCTCTGGGGGGTTCTCTTCACTCGAGACGGTTTTGTGAAGAAACTTTTGCCAGTCTGTTTCATTAAGTAGGTTGTCAAGGTAACTGTTCCAACCACCCTTTCTGTATTAAATTCTACGATGTTGGATTTCATCACCAACTAGTGTTTTTGGTACGGAAAGATACTATTTGTGTGTGGTTTGAATTCTTAGATTTTTTAGGCATGTGATTCAATTGTTTGGTTCTTTAGAGACTTTAGGTGGTTTTATTGAGATTTTCTTTGTTTGCGTGTGAGTAATTTAATATTTAATCATGGCTGAATTATCGAGACAATCCCATAGACTTCGAGGGAAACCTCTCGAGTATACACCAAGCCAACTTGAAGGGCTACGAGCTCTTTTATCACCTAGTGACAGTAGAGTTGGGTCACTAGAAACCAGCGAGTCATCTTTAATTGTTCATCCTTATTATCAAGTTCAAGCAACAGAGTATATTTCTGAACCAATTTCATTTTACGAAGTTACTTGTAGTATTTCTCGTACCAGTGAATTAGCTGAAGAACATGAAATTTCTGATCCTGAAACCAAACCTGCTGCTACTCCATCTTCAGGATTTGCTTCTTCAACTTCTAGTGGTCTTGGTTAACTCAGAGTAAGAAGTATCATTACCCAAAATCTTCCTTCTGGACTCATTTCTATTGAAGAAATTGTTAGTCTGAATGAATATATAACTCTCCATGAAAATCAACCGACTTCAGAACTTAGGGAGCTTGAATCAATTTTCTACAATCCTTTTAGGAGTGACGCTTGGTACGTATCATTGAAAAACTTTTTAGAAAACCCAGGTCTTAGTTTTTCACCACCTCGAATTCCTTTTCATCCTATGCCCAGAGGTTATTATCCTCCTTTGAATATGTCAAAAAGGTCATCCATGTTTTCCCAAACACCAGAAACATTTTTATATGGCGGTCCTTCTATTCCTTCGGGGTATTAGTCACTCACTGGTACTTTTTCAGGAGCATCTCCTCAACCAATTGAACATGAGATATCAAATGTTAATAACAGAACTTAAGCGTTGAGCATAGAAGAAATTCTTATGATGTCTGGTGCTATTCCAAATCTGCAACCTCAAGGTAGTCAGTTATCACTTGGGGGGCAACCCCAAGGTAGTAAGTTACCGCCTGGAGGGCAACCTCAAGGTAGTCAGTTACTGCTTGAGGGGTAACCTCAAGGTAGTCAATTATTGCCTGGGGGCAACCTCAAGGTAGTCAGTTACCACCTGGGGGGCAACCTCAAGGACAATACAAAATGTCAGGACAGTACATACCTCAAGGTCAACCCCAATATTAATATATACCTCAAGGTCAACCCTAGTTTAAGTACGTGCCTCAAGGTTATCAACCTCAAGGTCAGTACCCAACTCAAGGTTTCCAACCACCTTCTGGTCAACCATTTGTACAAGGAGCTGGAAATGTACCTCTCAATTATTAGCCCTACGCTCAACCCAGTTATGGTCCTCAATATGCTCAAATTTTTATGGGTACATACCCCAGAATGAACATGGTGTGGGATCCATCTCAAACTCAACAGACTTTGCAACTGAATGTGTAGTTATCAAGTCAACTTGGACAACCTTTGTTTTCGGGTCCAACCCGGCAACCTGTCCAGCCTATTGTTCAAACTTCTACACCTGGTGTAATTCATCAGCCTAGGCCTAGTTCACCTCGAACTCCACCTCAAACTGCTGCTGCAACTACTACAACTTTTTTTCAACCAACCACACCTATTTCTGGAGTATAGGTAGCTCTGATTTCTACTGTTCCTGTGTTAGTGCAAACTCCTCAAGCCTCTTTACCATAGTCAGGACCTACAATTCAGACTTCGGTTCATATTTCTATAGGACAACCTGGTCCAAGTACGGTTGTCACAAGTCAACTGAAATTCACTTACCAACCGTACCAGGGACAGTATCAATTCGGTCCTATTGTACAAAACCTAGTTTATCAGTATCAACTGTACCCTAGATATACTTATCAACAACCTCAATAACTCCATTTTGGTCCAGTTAATCCTAGTTTTCGTAGAGGATATAATATTCCTAATGCAAATCCAATTCTAGGTTATCCTGGATATCCTCCTCCTGGGGCTGGTCTTGTTACCCAAATTTTTCGTGACCCTAACCATCAGTTACCGTTTATTGCAACTATGGATTTACCTAATTTGTCACGCCTTACAAATGATCCAATTTACTATCTTCTATATTAGCTTCCAATGCCTAATAAGTTGCCCAGTGATATCCGGAAGTTTGAGGGTAAGTCAGGAGAATATCCATCAAATCATGTGATGACTTATCACCTCTGGTGTGCATCTAATTCCATTATTGATGATTCAATTCGCTTATGTCTTTCTCAATGCACTCCGATTGGTATTGCTGCCAAATGGTACATTGAGTTACCACGAGGATCTTTTTATAATTTTAGTCAGTTAGCCACTTCTTAACTCATTTTCAGTTGCTCGTTAGATATGAAAATGGCACGAAATTATTAACTTCATTAAAACAGTCAACGTCCACATATATTTCAGATCATATTCATGAACGGTGACGTAGACGACGTTTTGTAAAAGTTTTTATTCCAGATCAAAGTTTAGTAGAATGGTTCGTTAAATCATTATTACCTAAAATCACTGAAGATGTAGCTAAGGCAGGAGTTGTTACTAAAGAGCAAGTAATTGCTCAGGCTCAGTACCTTGACCTCGTTTATACGCAGTCGGGTACAGTACATAAAAAACTTGACCTTCCGAAACACAATCAAATAACTGCAACTCCTTCAGGGTCTCATGCCGCTGATGGTATGATTGGTTCAGTTAGTACCAAAAGCAAGAAGAAATCTTCAAAGAATTCTTCTCCTATTATAACTTTACCAGATTCCCCAACAAGAGAATCTTCCGCTAAAATTCCTACCAATATCCATGTCTTAGAATCATCTATAGCCAAATCAAAATCCAGTGGTAAAAAGAAGGGGAAGAAGAAAATAAACAAAACTCAAAAGAGAAATCAAATAAAAATGAATCTACTAACGAGAAACGTAAACCTCGCTATCCTTGTCTCATTTGTGACAAGGAGCATTTTACAAGAGACTGCCCACATCGAGCTGAGGTTTCGAAAATCGTCAAAGGTTCTTAAACGTCTATCGTCTTGAAGGATCCTTTTCCTAGCCAAGATAGTAAGATGATTGATTCTTCCTAAAATGCCTCAAAAGAACCCATTATGATGATGTCTTATGTCAGGATTGCGATGCGATCGCAAGATTATGGTAATAAAACTCCTGTTGGTGGTAAGGAAGCAGAATCTTCTAATTCAAACCCATCAACTTCAACTCTTTTTGGTTCTAATCCACTACAGATCAAGAAACCTAACCCTGACTTAGTAATCAAACTGCCTACTAAAGGTATACTTTGGAAATCAGCTTTCAATCCACATGCGAGAGCTACTCATAATTATAACATTGTTGAAGACTTAGCTATTTCCCCTTCAGCAATGTCAGCTTTGGAGGTGCTGCAATCATGCCCAGCACAGCATAAATTACTATTATCGGCTATAGGTGTTGTTGATATTCAGGATTTGAACCTAATAATCTTCGATTTAGAGAATAGTACACCCCGCCTACCTCATCAAATGGCTTTCCAGATTCTGGTGTTAGTCAAAAACAGACCTTGCTTTCAGACTGTAGTTGATGAGGGAGCTTCTACATGTATTATGTCAATCTAGTTTTGGAGATCACTTTGTTCTCCTACACTCAATTAGTCCTCGATGATTCTAAAGGCTTTTGATGGCCAAGGGTTCCATCCCTTTGGCATTTTGCAGGATTTACCTATAGGCGTTGAAGGCAAAACTGTAAATCTAGATGTGGAAGTGGTTGATGCCCCTCTAAATTACAACCTTCTCTTGGGTAGTAGTTGGTCTTATGCTATGACTACTATTGTTTCATTGGTCTTTTGGCTTATCAAGTTTCCTCATAATGGAAAGATCATTACAATAGACCAGCTGACTTATTTTTCATCTAACCCAGCCTCTTCAGATAGTATTCCACATGTCAGTAAAACAACTATCCTTTACAAATATGTTGGGGTAGGTTTGATTAAAGATTCTGGTTTACTAGGAACTTTTTCCTTCCCTCCTCCTAACATATCGCCTTCTATTGCAACTATTCATATGATTTCATCGAACACTGTTGCTTTTGATGATCCTTGGATCGTACCTTCCGATTCTGAGGTGGATTCATTTGGTATCGTGATGCCTTTAAGTCCCTTTGAAATTGCATATTAGGTTGTACAGTCATTTTCTGACTCTTGTTCAACCGAATGTGGTCCATGGGGAATCACTTTCAATATCAACCTCAGCTTCAACAACATTTTCTGATCCTGTTCATACTGATGAGAAAATTCGTGAACTTTTGTCTGTTGATGATTTACCATGGGAATATCTTCATCATCGATCTTCGTTTTTACCTAAGCTTGATCATTTTGAAAATGATTTTTCATCTATTTTTATTGCTGACTATGTCAAAGAACCACAAAATCCATTGCAACATCATGATTCTGAGTTAAATTTGGGAAATATCTCTCAAACGGTTCCTATTGACATTTCACTTAAACCTGGAATTATTGAAAAAATTCATATAGGTGCTTCCCGTACAGACAATGGAATCCAAACTTATAAAGCCCTATTTCAAGAATTTCGTGACGTGTTTGCTTGGTCATATGAAGAAATGCCAGGAATCGATCCATCAATTGTTGTCCATGAAATTAAAACTTACCCGGATGCTAAACCTATAACGCAATGTTTGCGTCAGATACATCCGCGAAAAGTTGCTGCTATTAAAGCTGAAGTTGAGAAATTACTTTGAGCAAATTTCATTTATCCAATTCCCTTAACAGATTGGGTATCGAATATTGTTCCTGTTAACAAAAAGCAAGGAACAATAAGAATATGTATCGATTATAGGGATATTAATCGAGCTTGTCCTAAAGACAATTATCCCACTCCTTATATCAATCAAATTATTGATGATTGTGCCGGTAGTGAAATGTTCTCCTTTATGGATGGTTTTTCCAGTTACAATCAAATCAACATACTCCCTGCTGATCAACCTAAAACAGCTTTCATTTGTCCATGGGGGACATTTTCTTATTGCAAATTACCTTTTGGATTAAAGAATGCTAGAGAAACTTTTCAAAGGGCTATGTCTTACGCATTTCATGACATCAAGCACATTGTGCAACCTTATCTCAATGATTTACCTGCCCATTCATTATGTAGAACCGATCATCTCACTCATTTACGAGAAATCTTTATGAGATGTAGGCATTATCAAATTAGGCTGAATCCACACAAATGTGTTTTCTGTGTAGAAATTCATCGTTTACTGGTATTTTTCGTTTCAAAACCTGGCGTTCATGTCGATCCTTCGAAGGTTAAAGCTATCTTCAAATTACCTCCTCCTTTGACTCTTCGCCAACTCCAAAGTTTGCAAGGGAAAGCAAACTTTTTACGTCGTTTCATTCCTAACTACACCAAGATAACGAAAGATTTTACCAGGTTGTTGAAACAGAATACTCCATTCTTTTGGGATGATATAGCTGACAAATATTTTGATGCACTTAAACACGCATTGACCCATACACCGTTATTGCATCCTCCCAACTACAACCAGGATTACTTTTTGTACCTCGCCGCTTCTCATTCCATCATTGGGATGGTTTTAGTTCAGGAAGATGAATTCAACAGTGAACATGCGATTTACTATCTTAGTTGAACTCTAAATCTGATTGAGCTTAAATATTCGCATGTGGAGAAATTGGCCTTGGCGGCTGTTCAAGCTATCCAAAGATTTCGTCACTACATATTATTACGTAAAACCATGGTAATTTCTGACCGTAACCCTATGATTTATATCTTGACCAAACAATTGCTAGGGGCAAGTATTCCAAATGGATAGTTATCCTTCAGGAATTTGACTTGGAATTTGAAAAATCCAAGCCAAAGAAATCTTTGGTTTTTGCGGAACTGATGTGTGATTTCCCGCGTACTGATACTGAAACTGTGGCGGAAGAACCCATTACGGATGAATCCTTGTTTCTTATCAGTACTCTTAATCCATGCTATGGAGATATTGTTGTTTATCTCCAAACCCAATATTTTCGGCTTGAAATCTCACGATCTCAATGACAAAAAATACGTTTTCAATCCCAACAATACAATATTCTTGGAGATACACTCTATCTTCGTGGGGCGGATTCTGTTTTCCGACGTTGTCTAACTCATGAAGAAGCTAAAAAGGTTTTGAATGAATGTCACTCTAGAGCATGTGGTGTTCACATGTCTGGGTATGCCACAGCCCAAAAGATATTGTGTGCTGGTTATTTCTAGCCATCCTTATTCAAAGATTGTATCTATACAGTCCGGAAATGCCACAATTGTCAAATTTTTTATCGTAAGATGCGTGCTCCACTCGCTCCTCTCCACCCTATAATTGTTTTCGGTCCTTTCGCAAAGTGGGGTATTGACTTTATTACATGTAACCCTCACTCGGTCGAGGGGGGCATGCGTATATCATCATAGCAGTAGATTATTTTACTAAGTGGGCCGAGGCGATGCCTACATTTTTGGTAGATGGCAAAACTACTGCAATTTTCATTTTCAATCATATAATTGCTAGATTCAGTGTTCCTCAAGCTATTATTATTGATCATGGAAGTCATTTTTGAAACATCATGATGACTGAACTAACAAATCAACTTGGCCTATGTCATAATAGTTCTACTCCATATTACCCACAAGTTAATGGTCTGGTTGAAGCTATCAAAAAAGTTCTAGTCACTATGATCCAACGAATCATTAGTATATATAGGTCGAATTGGCATAACATGTTATTTTCAGCACTTTGGGCATATCGAACCTCAGTAAAAACATCAACTGGTTTCACTCCTTTTCAACTGGTTTATGGTTTGGAAGCAGTGTTACCCATTGAATGCAAAATTTCGTCATTGCAAATAGCCATTGCATTACTCCCAGCGACTTCCGAAGAGGAGAAACGTTTGTTGTACTTAGCTCAACTAGATGAGAATCGACATGATGCTGCACTAGCAATCGAAGCTCATGTGAAATGAATAAAAGCTCAGTACGACCAAAATGTTACACCTCATAATTTTTCGAAAGGAGACCTAGTCTTACTATATGATCAAGCAAATGATAAGTTAGGCGCTGGAAAATTTGTACCTATGTGGCATGGCCCTTATATTGTTAAGTGAAACCTGGCAAAAGGGGCCTTTGAATTGGTAGATTTTGACGGTGTCTCTTTAAGTAAACCCAGAAATGGGCTTTATCTGAAGAGATATTATGCTTAAATTTTGGTGCAGAGACTTTTGTTAGAATAGTTTCTTTCTAGCTGGTAGCCATCCCTTCCTTGATGGAAGCCCTGTGCTGTTCAATGACTTCAGTCAAAGTGGAAGGTTGTGACTTGAGTTCCAGCTACGTTATTTTCATGTTGAGTTCAAACTCAACTATGTCCACCTTTGCCTTAGCATCGTGGACGCTGATGAACCTCATCGTTGGGTAATTATATGGACCTTAATTGGCCTTAATTCACCTCCTAGCTTAGTCAAACCGACTATTCTCACAACTTATTGCATACTTTTCATTATATTTTGTTTATGAGATGATTTAGAGTTGGATATTGGGCTTTGTGGTCTAATTTGCATATAATGCTGGAATTAAAGATAAAAGCAAGTAAAAATGTAGGTATAAAGGGGAAATATGGAAAGGACCTTGGTAAAGACTCAAATGGGACAAGGGAAAGTAATTATAGAAGGTAAATCATCCTCATTTACTACCCCTCCATTTGAAAGTTCCACCATTAGCTCGAAGTGCACACAACCATCACTTTGAGGACTAGAAGACAACCGAGCAAGTGAAAGTGACACAAATCATTTTTCTTGAGTTGGAGGTCAAGCCTCCCTAATGGGAAGGAAGTCGTTAGAGACTTCAGATGTATAAATAGAGAGGTTTAGGACCTCAATAGGATTAAGACTTCTATTGTAAAACTTTGTTTTATTTCTGAGTTGAAAAGACTTGTGACAGTTTGTTCTGTAATCCATGGTTTTCATAATGAGGAGTTCTGTTTTAAGCCATGTCTAAGTTAACTCTGAGGGCTTAATCTCTTGCGTTAGAGCCTTACCCGAGTAGCCAAAGCTCCTCTTTATTACACATGTATGCTAGCATAGTTTCCTGGTTTTCATTGTTCATTTTCTTAAATAGCTTCTTGGTTTTGTTTACTTGTTTAAATAGCTTTTTGGTTTACTTGTTCATTTGTTTAAATAGCTTTTTGGTTATGTTCATCTTCGTTGCGCTTCAGTTTACTTTCATTTGTGCCTTATTTCGGTTCACAGGTTAGTTAGAGGAAAAAGATCACTATCAAGTTTTGCACAAGTGTCTCGACCTCATCTCCTCCCTCTCGGACCATGACTTGAGGAAGAAACCCTTCAAAAACCCCAAAAACATAGGTTTCTAGTTCTCGCATGAGCTATGGAGTTTGTCGTTTGATTCAGTTACTCATTCACCTCACTGTGTTTTTTGTCAATTTCCCTTTGAAACCTCCTTCAGCACGTTCTTTATGCATCACTTCATCATCGTCCGACCCACAACAAACCTTCACAGTCATTATCTAATTCATTATTTTCTCCAATTATTGCCTTGCATGAAGTCTTCTACTTACTTTATGCACTTTAAGTCCCCACCGTCGATCTCCTCACCTGATCTGACGGCTATTGCTTCACTCGTTCACTTTAGGTGCTTTAGACCCCCACCATTGATCTACCTTGTTGGATCTGATGGTTGTCGCTTCACCCAATCACCAACTAACTTGGCCAATCTCCATCGTTGATCAGCCCCACCTAATCCAATGACTATCGTGCAATCTCGCGTGGATTATTTCTCAACCGTTATCTGCCTAAGAGCATGCGAGAAAAGTAGTTTTCTTGTGCTACATGTCACGTAGTAAGGCTAATCGCGTGAGATTTTAAAATATAGCTTATGGCCTTGAGGGCACACAAGAAACTGCTTACCACTTTAGAAACCCACTCCATCATTTCAACACATTCCTTTTTCCCGCGATACGAACTTCATCGTCCATCTCTTGACTTCATCCGCGCGATAAGATCTCAGTCATTCATCACTCCATTAACCTCATCCGTCCATCTCTTGACTTAATCTCTATGATTGAATCTCAGCCATGCATCTCCTTTTAACCTCATTCGTTCATCCATTCACTTAATCTCTACGATTAGATCTCAGCCATTCATCTGCTTTGTTACCTTGTTTGTCCATCCATTCACTTAAGCCTTCACGATATGATCTCCACCATTCATTAATGTCATTCATCCATTTATTCACTTAAGCCTCGAGATAAGATCTCCACCATCTATCTTTTGTTCATTGATCAATCCAATGGTTCCTATGTGCCACTGCGTCCTTATGTCCTCCTTCCATTCATTACGACCTCCGATTGGTCTTCTGCTTGAAAATCGATTTAGTCTAAGTTCCTTCACTTACACCTTAGTATGGTTTGATGCTTTTTACTTCTCCAACTTAGATAGCAGCCTTAGGTTAGTGATTGTTTTAGTAATTATGCTTAGCATAGTTGTTTAATTGGTTAGTTAGGTTATGGTGTGGTTTATCAATACATGTTTTCTTCAATACTGCAGTAGAAGTAGCTCTCCCTTAGGAAATATTTGTTCTTCTTCCATCAAAGAGTTAAGCTTCTTCTGACCTATTGAAGTATATATTAGAACCCCTGGGGTATCTTTCCAGATGAGCAGTGACAACAGGCAATACCTTCACTTTTACTTGTGCATATAGCACTATCACCTCCAAGTTTGTACAAACCTCGACTTGATAAGTAAAGCTGGTAGCCCTGGGAGTTGCAACATTATTGTTGCAATACCCAGGCTCATCACTTTTTTGCATTGTTTTCAGGGAGGATCTAAGTAGAAGTAATTACTACTTTTCTTCTACTTCTAGTCTTAAACTTTATTTTCTTCTACTTCTTGTCCTTAGTTTTCTTCCATTAGTTTATTTCTATAAAACTAATCTAGTTTCTTTCTTTCTTTCATTTGTCATTATCTTCTTTCCTTTCCATTCTACAAGTAATTTCTAGCTTTAAAGAAAATATTACAAAAACCAACCCAAAAACATTTCCTTTCATGCCTGGTAGGAATAGGGACAATTCAGGGAAATTCTTGACAAATATCCCCACTGCTTCCAACAGTCAACCTTCTCTCTTCTTTGGTGACTGTGAAGTGGATGAACCTTTAGGTGAACAACCTTACCTATTTGAAGAACCTACAAGGGAAAAAGAAGTAGAAGAACCCATTCCTACTGAACCAATGGCTAGAAACGAAAATGACAAGGGAGATATAGATAGAATTGAGAGTGCCTTCCCCATTAGGGAAACCAATGGGGACAATAAGATGAAGAATATAAGCCCTTCTACTCTACCTCATTTCCATGGCCTGAACACAGAGGACCCATACACTTTGCTATTTGATTTTTTTGTTATATGCCGAACCTATGACTATACAGATGATGAGAAAAAGTTAAAACTACTCCCATCTACCCTCAAGGATGTAGCATTGCACTAGTTCATGTGTTTACCTGGAGATAGCATCACAACTTGGGCTCATATGCAACAAACTTTTAACAACAAATATAGGGACTAATGTAGGTCAAAGGATACTAAATAAGAGATTTTGAGGATGACCATAGGCTAGGATGAATCCTTAGAAGACTATGAAGAAAGATTCTAGTTCAGTTACAAAAGGGCCACGTGCACACTTGACCATGAGTCACTAAAGTTGGTCCTGCTTAGAGGAGTAAGGGAAGATCTTTTGGATATCTTACACATGATAACAGGAGGAGATGTCAACCAATTACCTTATGAGGATATTAATATTGTATTTAGAAACCATTCTAGGGCAACCAAGAAAAAGGGTAGGGGTAGTTAACCTATGGCCAGTACATCATCCTCTAACTTATTCATCAAGGGTGAAATTGGAAATATGCTGGAAGATTTCAAAAGTGACATGCTAAAAACCCTTTCCTTACAATTGGACACCATGAACATTAAAAGGAAGCAATAGGAAGTAGAGAGAGCCTTGGCCATGTTTTGTCCTATATGCACCAAGAGGCATCCTAGGAATGAATGTCCATTGAATTGTATTAAGATTTGCTCAATCTGTGAAAAAAAACACTCCACAAACAAGTACCCTTCTTTACCTAGACTCAAAGTTGTATATCAAGGAGTTGAAGGGGTCACTGAGCAGATTTTCTACATCAACCAAAGGAGACCTCATGTTCCTAGACCATACTAGTAGGGTATGCAAGGGTCATCCCTTGCATATTACAACCCCAACCAAACCATAGCTATACCTTCTTGGGGACCCACTACTCATCCTTCCTGGTCTACACCCCCTCCTTGGTCCTATGCATCTCAGTATCAATCCCATCCAGCCAACCAGTCATTTCAACCTTATGTTTAGCCACAACATTAGTGGAATATCCCACCGCAGGGATGGAGGCCCCAATTAAACAATGTTCCAGCCCTATTGCCTCCACCACCTACCCAACCACAACTCCCGCACTTTGCTCCACCTAAGAAACCCTAGATTCCTGCCCAGCCAAATCTGAACCCAAACAATAGGTAGGCTCAACAAGCATATAGTGGAGAGACATCATACCCAACTTATGTTCTAGAAATCGAGGAGATCAACCTAAAGTCTAGGAGAATTCTTCGAGAAAGCCAACCTCCCTCTCCACATAGGGAGGTTGAGGAAGAAAGAGAGGAAAGCAACCTTAAAGTAAATCCACCCTTTTCTGAGAGATTAACCAAACCACTCTAGCCTACCCCAGAAGAAACTGAACTTCTGGGAGAATTGAAAAATCTATGTGTAAAGATCCCCATTCTCCATGCAATCAAAGATGTTCCCATTTACAATAAGTTGATTAAGGAGAAATGCTTCAAGCATCCAGGAAGAACAAAAATGGATGCCCCTACCATTAATGTCATTGGGCTGTTGTCTGACTTAATGCATATGTCCAAACAATTAGTCCTATACCCTCCTGATCAGCCTACCCTAGAGCATGATTTAACTTTATGGTTAGAGGAGGAGGAAGAAGATGAAGTTTATTCTACCTGACTTTATGCTTTGGAAGCAATCATAGGAGGAGGACAAAAAGATGAGGATGACTTAATTGAACACCTACTCCAAAGTCCAACTCCTAGTTCACTACCATTAGAATGAGTAACGGAAACCCAGAGCAATCATCGAATTGACTTATGCTTGGCCAATTCCAACCCACTCTGTGTCAAAACCATAGAATTTGGCCCAAAGAAAACTTTGAACATTAATCCATCTCTTTTTGCTTTAGAAGAACAAAAGATATGCAACATGTTAAGAGAAAACCTAGAAGCCTTCTCTTGGATTTATAATGAAATGAAGGGAGTACACTCCTTAGTGTGTACTCACCACATATACATCAAAGAAGGTTGCAAGCCAGTCAGGCAACCACAAAGGAGGATGAATCCAGCTCTTAAAGACATAGTCAAAGAAGAACTGCAAAAACGGCTAGATGTAGGATTCATTTACCCTATCTCAGGCAGTTAGTGGGTCTCTCCTTTAGTGTTAGTTCCCAAGAAAAATGGTAAGTGGAGGATTTGGGTTGATTATAGGGAGTTGAAAAAAGCCACAAAGAAGGATCATTTTCCCTTACCCTTCATTGAGCAAGTGCTAGATGTTCTAGTAGGGAAGAAGTTCTTTTGTTTCCTAGATGGATTCAGTGGGTACAACCAAATCCAAATCTACCCAGAAGACCAGGATAAGACCACATTCACCTATCCTTGGGGTACTTTTGCCTATATGGTCCTTCCTTTTGGCCTATGCAATGCTCCTGCCACTTTCCAGAGAGCAGTCTTAAGTATTTTTGCTAATTAGTACATGATGCAGTGGAAATATATATGGATGAATCTACACCTTATGGCTGTGATTTTCAACAAGTCCTGACTAACATAGGCAAAGTATTATACAAATGCATTGAAATGAATCTTTCTCTCAGTCCAGAAAAATTTGAATTCTTAAAGACTAAAGGGACTGTGCTACGTCATTCAATATCTCGGCAAGGACTGCACATGGACCTAAACAAAATAGCGATCATCCAAAGGATCCCACCTCCACAAAAGCAGAGAGATGTCAGGAGTTTCTTAGGGTTAGCTCGATACTATCGAAGGTTCATAAAGGACTTCAGAAAGTTGGCCTCTCCTTTTTTGGGTTGTTGGCCAAAGATTCTGAGTTTATATGGTTAAAGAATTGTCAAGAGGCCTTAGACATTCTAAAGGGTAAGTTAACTACTTCACCAATCCTTAGAGGCCCAAACTAGTCCCTCCCCTTTCATATTCATAATGATGCTTCACACAAAGCAGTAGGAGCAACCTTAGGTCAGGAAGAGGAGAAATTGCCCTATGCCATCTATTTTATCAGTATGAACCTATCAAAGGCTGAGCTAAGCTATATTGTGACTGAAAAGGAACTCGTAGCTATTGTGCATTCATTGAACAAATTTAGCCATTACATTACAGGCTATCAAACATTTTTGCACATTGATCATGCTATAATCAAATATCTAATGAACAAACCAGATGTGAATGCTAGAATTATAAGAAGGTTGCTTTTATCACAACAGTTTGATCTAACTATTGTTTATAAGCCTGGTAAGGAAAATTTTGTTGTTGACTTTCTATCTAGAATGAATCTGCCTGTAGGTGAAGAAGGAATGGTGGATCACCAATTACCAGATGAACATTTGTTTTCTATTTCAGTTCTCTCCCCATGGTTTGCTGATATCGCAAACTATTTGGTATCAGCACAGTTCCCACCAAACTTGCCCTCCAAAGAAAAGAGCAAGATAGTCCAAAAGAGTGCCCCCTTCACCTGGATTGTGGCCAATCTATTCAAACTTGGCCCAAATCAAATCTTAAGAAGGTGTGTAAGGGAAGAGGAATTCCTTGACATCCTTATGACCTATCATGATGGGCCTTATGGAGGTCACTTTGCAGCAAAGAGGACAACATTCAAAGTGTTGTAAGTAGGCTATTATTGGCCTACTCTTCATCAGGATGTGAAAAAGTATATTATTCAATGTGATCGGTGCTGGAGGATGGGAAAGCCTACTCCAAGAGATGAAATGCCCCTACAACCTCAAGTGACTTTTGAACCATTTGACAAGTGGGACATGGAATTCATTGGGCCTATCAACCCTTCTTCAAAGCAAAAAAAGCACATCATTGTGTGCACTCATTATTTGACTAAGTGGGTAGGTCTACTACTTGCCAAGTTTCTCCACAATATTCTTGTTGTATTATGTGGGAACTTCAATTCTTTGTCCAGAAGCACTCTGTTGCATAAAAAATTGTCACCTTGACATTATGCAATCTATGTGAGTCCATTACCACTCATAATTTCCTCCTTTGCAAGTCTTAAGCCTCAATTCTTCATATCAAGCCTTGAAAATAAGATAAAGCCCTCAAAAGTCTCTAAAACTTTGGTTCCACACTTTCTCTTAGCATTACCTGCGGTCCCACACCTAATGGTCATGTCCCCTGCGCACCTAACCACTTTGTCTCTGTGTTATGGGTGCGGACCCCTATAAAAGTTAAAAAGGCGCAAGTATATTCTTAAAAACTCACTTTGAGTCATTTCTAGAAGCTTCTGGAAGGAATCTTGAGGTGGCAAGTTCGCTCCCTTAAGGTTCATGCATCCCATACCTTAAGGAGCTAACCCCTTGATGTGAGGAGCTTATCCCTTTGAAGGAGGACTCTATCCCTTCATAGGTGGACTTGTAACCTCCTTCCTTTCCACTATAAAATGAAGCATTGGGATGGTTACTTGGGAGGTTGAAAGCTGAATATTTTTTAGGTGAAATGAAGTTGGAACTTAGTCTTCCTAATTGAGCTTTTGTGAGGAGAGATTACATAACTCTTGATCTCATTTGGAAGAGTGTAAGGCTTGTAAAAGTAAAGGATATTCCTATTTCGGACCCTGGGAAGAGCTTGTACAACATCAACGCACCAAAGGTTGTAAGGTTCTTATATTTCAAAGTTAATACAAATAAGTTTATTTTTCTCAATAAGTTGTGTTTTATGGTTTATTTTATGGATTCCTTGATCACCATAATGAGCATGATTTATGATATTAGCTATGCAGGTTTTATTTGATGTGTGCTTGTTTGTGATTGCAAGTACTCAAAAGGAAACTCTTTCGGGTGGTTGAAGAATGGCTGCTACAAACTAGCGTTGGACTTAAGGTAGGGTGTAAACACCTCTATAGTTTTTATTAATGAATTGCAATATGTTTACAGAAAAGTAGATTTACTTGTCCTGCTTGTTGCTAGATATCTTTTGATACTAGGGAGATCAGCCTTGTCTACAAGATCAATTTATCTGGCCAACAAATTGGCGACTCCATTGGGGAACTGAATTTGGTTTTTGGTTTTCCTTTGTCTTTGACTTGAGAAACTTATTCTTGTTTATGGTTTTTGCTTGATGTGTGTGGGATTGAGTAGTTTTTAGGATTTGGATTATTTTTTGTTTTTTTGAAGTTTTCAGAGGACCGCACTTTCTTTTTATAGACAGTGCGGGCATCTCCGCACTTTTCCTTTAGTACACAGAGCGGTACCGCATCTGGTTCTTCTGGAAGCCTGTGGACCTTGTGAAATTTTTTGAAAAACCTAAAATGTTTTCTTCCAATTAAGTTTAGGTTTCATTTACAACTTTTAGTGTCTACCCAGATCTGCATGTGTTCTGTCAAAAATCTCTTGTGAGTAAGTTCCATTGGTATTTTTGTTTTAGATGAATTTCTAGAAGTTTTGCATGCCTAGATTGGTTTTCACTTGGTCTCTGTAGTGACTCAAAGATCAGAAGTCTAAAAAACCTTAGATTACCCTGGTGTATTTTGTCTTCTTGATGAGTCTGACTGGGTTGTGAAATCTGTCCTTAGTGAGAAATAGATTTCGTTTTCTCTTTGCAAATATTTGAACGAACTTGGTTATAAGTTTTGAATTTCATTTTTATAAAAGAAAACATAGCTAGATGTTTTTTGATTGATTTGTTATTTTGAACGAATTAATCCTTAGTTTACTGAATAACTAAGTAAAACATCCTCAAAAAGATTTTAAGCTCTTATACAATTAGGTTTTTAGAAGTTTTTAGATCTCAAGATTAGTTTTGTAGTTTTTAGTGTTTTCTAGAAATTGTAGAATCTCTTTTGAAAGAATCGTTTTTTGTAGTTTTGAGTGTTGAAAAAGAAAAGGGATTTTTTGTGAGCATAATTAGTAGTCTCATTTTGAGTTCTCATTGAAAAAGACAAAAATATTTTCTTTTCATTTACATGTTGAAAGAAAGATTTTTTTTTCAAAGAATTCCATTCTCAAACTCTTTCTTTCTTTTAGTGTTTTTGGAGTCGAGTCTTCACACCATCAAAGTTTCATTTCCATACCTATTGACTTAAGAAACAACCCATAAAAGTAACACTTAATTAAAATTGATCTAGCAATCTTTTTATTTCTAGGTCTCTTATCACCAATATAGCTTAGGCTAGTATCTTGGAGTAGGGAGTAATTAACTCACCAAGATAGTTAAAACAAACAAGTAGCTATATCTTGTGGTAGGAAATAAATCTAATTGTAATTGATATAATCTGGGAAGCTTCTCTTAAAGGATTCAATCACGAGATCATGTCCGAACCTTTGAGACAATCAAGTCTGTCTCATTAGGAAAGATAGAAGATTTGCGTGTATTATAAACGATAAACCTCATATTAACCATTGTCGAGGAGCCTGCAGTCACTTGTTGGTAAACCTCATATTGATCATGTTGAGAAGCCTTCAAGAATATTGAGCTTTGTTACTCTTCCCTTGCACATAGATCGGATCGTAGACTGTTCCCCCAGCTGTATTTGTTACTGTTGGTAACCTTAGTGTCCATAAACTTAAGATTATTTCCTAAGGTGGCAGTGAAGGACGAGTCTCACTGTACCTAGAGCAGACGTTGACCAGACTCAATTGGACTCTCTGGGGGGTTCTCTTCACTCGAGACGGTTTTGTGAAGAAACTTTTGCCAGTCTGTTTCATTAAGTAGGTTGTCAGGGTAACTGTTCCAACCACCCTTTCTGTATTAAATTCTACGATGTTGGATTTCATCACCAACTAGTGTTTTTGGTACGGAAAGTTACTATTTGTGTGTGGTTTGAATTCTTAGATTTTTTAGGCATGTGATTCAATTGTTTGGTTCTTTAGAGACTTTAGGTGGTTTTATTGAGATTTTCTTTGTTTGCGTGTGAGTAATTAAATATTTAATCATGGCCGAATTACCGAGACAATCCCATAGACTTCAAGGGAAACCTCTCGAGTATACACCAAGCCAACTTGAAAGGCTACGAGCTCTTGTATCACCTAGTGACAGTAGAGTTGGTTCACTAGAAACCAGCGAGTCATCTTTAATTGTTCATCCTTATTATCAAGTTCAAGCAACAGAGTATATTTCTGAACCAATTTCATTTTACGAAGTTACTGGTAGTATTTCTCGTACCAGTGAATTAGCTGAAGAACATGAAATTTCTGATCCTGAAACCAAACCTGCTGCTACTCCATCTTCAGGATTTGCTTCTTCAACTTCTAGTGGTCTTGGTTCACTAAGAGTAAGAAGTACCATTAACCAAAATCTTCCTTCTAGACTCATTTCTATTGAAGAAATTGTTAGTCTGAATGAATATATAACTCTCCCTGAAAATCAACTGACTTCAGAACTTAGGGAGCTTGAATCAATTTTCTACAGTCCTTTTAGGAGTGACGCTTGGTACGTATCATTGAAAAACTTTTTAGAAAACCCAAGTCTTAGTTTTTCACCACCTCGAATTCCTTTTCATCCTATGCCCAGAGGTTATTATCCTCCTTTGAATATGTCAAAAAGATCATCCATGTTTTCCCAAACACCAGAAACATTTTTATATGGCGGTCCTTCTATTCCTTCAGGGTATCAGTCACTCACTGGTACTTTTTCAGGAGCATCTCCTCAACCAATTGAACATGAGATATCAACTGGTAATAACAGAACTCAAGCGTTGAGCATAGAAGAAATTCTTATGATATCTGGTGCTATTCCAAATCTGCAACCTCAAGGCAGTCAGTTATCACCTGAGGGGCAACCCCAAGGTAGTAAGTTACCGCCTTGAGGGCAACCTCAAGGTAGTCAGTTACTGCTTGAGGGGCAACCTCAAGGTAGTCAATTATTGCCTGGGGGGAAACCTCAAGGTAGTCAGTTACCACTTGGGGGGCAACCTCAAGGACAATACAAAATGTCAGGACAGTACAAACCTCAAGGTCAACCCCAATATTAATATATACCTCAAGGTCAACCCTAGTTTAAGTACGTGCCTCAAGGTTATCAACCTCAAGGTCAGTACCCAACTCAAGGTTTCCAACCACCTTCTGGTCAACCATTTGTACAAGGAGATGGAAATGTACCTCTCATTTATTAGCCCTACGCTCAACCCAGTTATGGTCCTCAATATGCTCAACCTTTTATGGGTACATACCCCAGAATGAACATGGTGTGGGATCCATCTCAAACTCAACAGACTTTGAAACTGAATGTGTAGTTATCAAGTCAACCTGGACAACCTTTTTTTTCGGGTCCAACCCAGGAACCTGTCCAGCCTACTGTTCAAACTTCTACACCTAGTGTAATTCATTAGCCTAGGCCTAGTTCACCTCGAACTCCACCTCAAACTGCTGCTGCAACTACTACAGCTTTTGTTCAACCGACCACACCTATTTCTGGAGTATAGATGGCTCTGATTTCTACTGTTCCTGTGTTAGTGCAAACTCCTCAAGCCTCTTTACCATAGTTAGGACCTACAATTCAGACTTCGGTTCATATTCCTATAGGACAACCTGGTCCAAGTACGGTTGTCACAAGTCAACTGCAATTCACTTACCAACTGTACCAGGGACAGTATCAATTCGGTCCTATTGTACAAAACCTAGTTTATCAGTATCAACTGTACCCTAGATATACTTATCAGCAACCTCAATAACTCCATTTTGGTCCAGTTAATCCTAGTTTTCCTAGAGGATATAATATTCCTAATGCAAATCCAATTCTAGGTTATCCTGGATATCCTCCTCCTGGGGCTGGTCTTGTTACCCAAATTTTTCGTGACCCTAACCATCAGTTACCGTTTATTGCAACTTTGGATTTACCTAATTTGTCACGCCTTACAAATGATCCAATTTACTATCTTCTATATTAGCTGCCAATGCCTAATAAGTTGCCCAGTGATATCCCGAAGTTTGAGGGTAAGTCAGGAGAATATCCGTCAAATCATGTGATGACTTATCACCTCTGGTGTGCATCTAATTCCATTATTGATGATTCAATTCGCTTATGTCTTTCTCAATGCACTCCGATTGGTATTGCTGCCAAATGGTACATTGAGTTACCACGAGGATCTTTTTATAATTTTAGTGAGTTAGCCACTTCTTTCTTAAATCATTTTCAGTTGCTCGTTAGATATGAAAATGGCACCAAATTATTAACTTCATTAAAACAGTCAACGTCCACATATATTTCAAATCATGTTCATGAATGGTGACATAAACGACGTTTTGTAAAAGTTTTTATTCCGGATCAAAGTTTAGTAGAATGGTTCGTTAAATCATTATTACCTAAAATCACTGAAGATGTAGCTAAGGCAGGAGTTGTTACTAAAGAGCAAGTAATTTCTCAGGCTCAGTACCTTGACCTCGTTTATACGCAGTCGGTTACAGTACATAAAAAATTTGACCTTCCGAAACACAATCAAATAACTGCAACTCCTTCAGGGTCTCATGCTGCTGATGGTATGATTGGTTCAGTTAGTACCAAAAGCAAGAAGAAATCTTCAAAGAATTCTTCTCCTATTATAACTTTACCAAATTCCCCAACAAGAGAATCTTCCGCTAAAATTCCTACCAATATCCATGTCGTAGAATCATCTACAGCCAAATCAAAATCCAGTGGTAAAAAGAAGGGGAAGAAAAAAATAAACAAAACTCAAAAGAGAAATCAAATAAAAATGAATCTACTAACGAGAAATGTAAACCTCGCTATCCTTGTCTCATTTGTGACAAGGAGCATTTTACAAGAGACTGCCCAAATCAAGCTAAGGTTTCGAAAATCGTCAAAGGTTCTTAAACATATGCCGTCTTGAAGGATCCTTTTCCTAGCCAAGATAGTAAGATGATCGATTCTTCCTGAAATGCCTCAAAAGAACCCATTATGATGATGTCTTATGTCAGGATTGCGATGCGATCGCAAGATTATGGTAGTAAAACTCCTGTTGGTGGTAAGGAAGTAGAATCTTCTAATTCAAACCCATCAACTTCAACTCTTTTTGGTTCTAATCCACTACAGATCAAGAAACCTAACCCTGACTTAGTAATCAAACTGCCTACTAAAGGTATACTTTGGAAATCAGCTTTCAATCCACATGCGAGAGCTACTCATAATTATAACATTGTTGAAGACTTAGCTATTTCCCCTTCAGCAATGTCGGCTTTGGAGGTGCTGCAATCATGCCCAGCACAGCATAAATTACTATTATCGGCTATAGATGTTGTTGATATTCAGGATTCGAACCTAATAATCTTCGATTTAGAGAATAGTACACCCCGCCTACCTCATCAAATGGCTTTCCAGATTCTGGTGTTAGTCAAAAACAGACCTTGCTTTCAGACTGTAGTTGATGAGGGAGCTTCTACATGTATTATGTCGATCTAGTTTTGGAGATCACTTCGTTCTCCTACACTCAATTAGTCCTCGATGATTCTAAAGGCTTTTGATGGCCAAGGGTTCCATCCTTTTGGCATTTTGTAGGATTTACCTATAGGCGTTGAAGGCAAAACTGTAAATCTAGATGTGGAAGTGGTTGATGCCCCTCTAAATTAAAACCTTCTCTTGGGTAGTAGTTGGTCTTATGCTATGACTACTATTGTTTCATTGGTCTTTTGGCTTATCAAGTTTCCTCATAATGGAAAGATCATTACAATAGACCAGCTGACGTATTTTTCATCTAACCCAGCCTCTTTAGATAGTATTCCACATGTCAGTAAAACAACTATCCTTTACAAATATGTTGGGGTAGGTTTGATTACAGATTCTGGTTTACTAGGAACCTTTTCCTTCCCTCCTCCTAACATATCGCCTTCTATTGCAAATATTCATATGATTTCATCGAACACAGTTGCTTTTGATGATCCTTAGATCGTACCTTCCGATTCTGAGGTGGATTTGTTTGGTATCGTGATGCCTTTAAGTCCCTTTGAAATTGCATATTAGGTTGTACAGTCATTTTCTGACTCTTGTTCAACCGAATGTGGTCCCTGGGGAATCACTTTCAATATCAACCTCAGCTTCAACAACATTTTCTGATCCTATTCATACTGATGAGAAAATTCGTGAACTTTTGTCTGTTGATGATTTACCATGGGAATATCTTCATCATCGATCTTCGTTTTTACCTGAGCTTGATCATTTTGAAGATGATTTTTCATCTATTTTTACTACTGACTCTGTCAAAGAACCACAAAATCCATTGCAACATCATGATTCTGAGTTAAATTTGGGAAATATCTCTCGAACGGTTCCTATTGACATTTCACTTAAACCTGGAATTATTGAAAAAATTCATATAGGTGCTTCCCGTACAGACGATGTAATCCAAAATTATAAAGCCCTATTTCAAGAATTCCGTGACGTGTTTGCTTCGTCATATGAAGAAATGCCAGGAATCGATCCATCAATTGTTGTCCATGAAATTAAAACTTACCCGGATGCTAAACCTATAAGGCAATGTTTGTGTCAGATACATCCGCGAAAAGTTGCTGCTACTAAAGCTGAAGTTGAGAAATTACTTTGAGCAAATTTCATTTATCCAATTCCCTTAACAGATTGGGTATCGAATATTGTTCCAGTTAACAAAAAGCAAGGAACAATAAGAATATGTATCGATTATAGGGATATTAATCGAGCTTGTCCTAAAGACAATTATCCCACTCCTTATATCAATCAAATTATTGATGATTGTGGCGGTAGTGAAATGTTCTCCTTTATGGATGGTTTTTCCAGTTACAATAAAATCAACATACTCCCTGCTGATCAACCTAAAACAGCTTTCATTTGTCCATGGGGGACATTTTCTTATTGCAAATTACCTTTTGGATTAAAGAATGCTAGAGAAACTTTTCAAAGGGCTATGTCTTACGCATTTCATGACATCAAGCACATTGTGCAACCTTATCTCAATGATTTACCTGCCCATTCATTATGTAGAACCGATCATCTCACTCATTTACGAGAAATCTTTATGAGATGTAGGCATTATCAAATTAGGCTGAATCCACACAAATGTGTTTTCTGTGTAGAAATTCATCGTTTACTGGTATTTTTCGTTTCAAAACCTGGCGTTCATGTCGATCCTTCGAAGGTTAAAGCTATCTTCAAATTACCTCCTCCTTTGACTCTTCGCCAACTCCAAAGTTTGCAAGGGAAAGCAAACTTTTTACGTCGTTTCATTCCTAACTACACCAAGATAACGAAAGATTTTACCAGGTTGTTGAAACAGAATACTCCATTCTTTTGGGATGATATAGCTGACAAATATTTTGATGCACTTAAACACGCATTGACCCATACACCGTTATTGCATCCTCCCAACTACAACCAGGATTACTTTTTGTACCTCGCCGCTTCTCATTCCATCATTGGGATGGTTTTAGTTCAGGAAGATGAATTCAACAGTGAACATGCGATTTACTATCTTAGTTGAACTCTAAATCTGATTGAGCTTAAATATTCGCATGTGGAGAAATTGGCCTTGGCGGCTGTTCAAGCTATCCAAAGATTTCGTCACTACATATTATTACGTAAAACCATGGTAATTTCTGACCGTAACCCTATGATTTATATCTTGACCAAACAATTGCTAGGGGCAAGTATTCCAAATGGATAGTTATCCTTCAGGAATTTGACTTGGAATTTGAAAAATCCAAGCCAAAGAAATCTTTGGTTTTTGCGGAACTGATGTGTGATTTCCCGCGTACTGATACTGAAACTGTGGCGGAAGAACCCATTACGGATGAATCCTTGTTTCTTATCAGTACTCTTAATCCATGCTATGGAGATATTGTTGTTTATCTCCAAACCCAATATTTTCGGCTTGAAATCTCACGATCTCAATGACAAAAAATACGTTTTCAATCCCAACAATACAATATTCTTGGAGATACACTCTATCTTCGTGGGGCGGATTCTGTTTTCCGACGTTGTCTAACTCATGAAGAAGCTAAAAAGGTTTTGAATGAATGTCACTCTAGAGCATGTGGTGTTCACATGTCTGGGTATGCCACAGCCCAAAAGATATTGTGTGCTGGTTATTTCTAGCCATCCTTATTCAAAGATTGTATCTATACAGTCCGGAAATGCCACAATTGTCAAATTTTTTATCGTAAGATGCGTGCTCCACTCGCTCCTCTCCACCCTATAATTGTTTTCGGTCCTTTCGCAAAGTGGGGTATTGACTTTATTACATGTAACCCTCACTCGGTCGAGGGGGGCATGCGTATATCATCATAGCAGTAGATTATTTTACTAAGTGGGCCGAGGCGATGCCTACATTTTTGGTAGATGGCAAAACTACTGCAATTTTCATTTTCAATCATATAATTGCTAGATTCAGTGTTCCTCAAGCTATTATTATTGATCATGGAAGTCATTTTTGAAACATCATGATGACTGAACTAACAAATCAACTTGGCCTATGTCATAATAGTTCTACTCCATATTACCCACAAGTTAATGGTCTGGTTGAAGCTATCAAAAAAGTTCTAGTCACTATGATCCAACGAATCATTAGTATATATAGGTCGAATTGGCATAACATGTTATTTTCAGCACTTTGGGCATATCGAACCTCAGTAAAAACATCAACTGGTTTCACTCCTTTTCAACTGGTTTATGGTTTGGAAGCAGTGTTACCCATTGAATGCAAAATTTCGTCATTGCAAATAGCCATTGCATTACTCCCAGCGACTTCCGAAGAGGAGAAACGTTTGTTGTACTTAGCTCAACTAGATGAGAATCGACATGATGCTGCACTAGCAATCGAAGCTCATGTGAAATGAATAAAAGCTCAGTACGACCAAAATGTTACACCTCATAATTTTTCGAAAGGAGACCTAGTCTTACTATATGATCAAGCAAATGATAAGTTAGGCGCTGGAAAATTTGTACCTATGTGGCATGGCCCTTATATTGTTAAGTGAAACCTGGCAAAAGGGGCCTTTGAATTGGTAGATTTTGACGGTGTCTCTTTAAGTAAACCCAGAAATGGGCTTTATCTGAAGAGATATTATGCTTAAATTTTGGTGCAGAGACTTTTGTTAGAATAGTTTCTTTCTAGCTGGTAGCCATCCCTTCCTTGATGGAAGCCCTGTGCTGTTCAATGACTTCAGTCAAAGTGGAAGGTTGTGACTTGAGTTCCAGCTACGTTATTTTCATGTTGAGTTCAAACTCAACTATGTCCACCTTTGCCTTAGCATCGTGGACGCTGATGAACCTCATCGTTGGGTAATTATATGGACCTTAATTGGCCTTAATTCACCTCCTAGCTTAGTCAAACCGACTATTCTCACAACTTATTGCATACTTTTCATTATATTTTGTTTATGAGATGATTTAGAGTTGGATATTGGGCTTTGTGGTCTAATTTGCATATAATGCTGGAATTAAAGATAAAAGCAAGTAAAAATGTAGGTATAAAGGGGAAATATGGAAAGGACCTTGGTAAAGACTCAAATGGGACAAGGGAAAGTAATTATAGAAGGTAAATCATCCTCATTTACTACCCCTCCATTTGAAAGTTCCACCATTAGCTCGAAGTGCACACAACCATCACTTTGAGGACTAGAAGACAACCGAGCAAGTGAAAGTGACACAAATCATTTTTCTTGAGTTGGAGGTCAAGCCTCCCTAATGGGAAGGAAGTCGTTAGAGACTTCAGATGTATAAATAGAGAGGTTTAGGACCTCAATAGGATTAAGACTTCTATTGTAAAACTTTGTTTTATTTCTGAGTTGAAAAGACTTGTGACAGTTTGTTCTGTAATCCATGGTTTTCATAATGAGGAGTTCTGTTTTAAGCCATGTCTAAGTTAACTCTGAGGGCTTAATCTCTTGCGTTAGAGCCTTACCCGAGTAGCCAAAGCTCCTCTTTATTACACATGTATGCTAGCATAGTTTCCTGGTTTTCATTGTTCATTTTCTTAAATAGCTTCTTGGTTTTGTTTACTTGTTTAAATAGCTTTTTGGTTTACTTGTTCATTTGTTTAAATAGCTTTTTGGTTATGTTCATCTTCGTTGCGCTTCAGTTTACTTTCATTTGTGCCTTATTTCGGTTCACAGGTTAGTTAGAGGAAAAAGATCACTATCAAGTTTTGCACAAGTGTCTCGACCTCATCTCCTCCCTCTCGGACCATGACTTGAGGAAGAAACCCTTCAAAAACCCCAAA